>ONZH01012850.1:0-20019 GCA_900303285.1 Rhinella marina
CCCCCTTTGCAAAAAGGGTTCTCTATGTGCTGGCTATTTTCTATATGTATGTATTGCCCCCGTTTGATTCTCACCCAGCTGGAGTGGACATGGCTGTCAGTCAGGACTCCCCCCCATTCTGCAGAAAAGTTCCAGTTGCGCCTAAGCATGCCTATTTTCCTTTTTTTTCCCCTTCTCAGGTTATTTGGGAGCCCCCTTTTGCAAAAAGGGTTCTCCATTTGCTGCTATTTTCGATTATCCATGTGGATTACACATTACCTGTTTGGATTACAATATTACCTCACGTGGATTACAATTAAATTTTGGACTATGTGTTCCAGGAAGTGTTTTATCATGCTAAGGAGCCACAAGGAGAGACTCAAACATATATCTGAGCCTTTTATGCTTGCAAATGTGAAATTGATTGCACTAAAATGTTTGCATACTTATGTCTTTATGGCTGTATTTTAGCTACACTGTTTTTACTGGTTCAGCACTTTAGCCCATTGTGTGTATTCTTTTTCTGGTACTGCAATGTTTCCTATTATGCACTTATTGTACAGTGTTTTTAGTAAATTATGCACTTAGCTGGATAGCTAACAGTGAGCACCTTATTTTTCTACGTCATATGGACTGCCTCTAAAGACTGTACACCGCAGCCTAGCCTCGTGCGTATGGCGCATTCTTGTGTTAATAGTACGCTAAGGATTCGTACGCACTTTTGTATTCTTATCCTTATGCATTGCGTACTTTTAACTGCGCTGAATGTACGGTCGTAATTTGTGCAGGAATGTTCGCAAAACAATTGTTTTTTTGAACGTAGATTCGACCGAATAAATTCGTTTAAGTACAAATCTTGTCAGAAATTCTGCGAATATTCGGCAAAGCAAATTTGGGATGATTCTCTCATCTCTACTCTGCAGTACATTTCAGGATGTTGTATAATATGTTACATGAAAAATCAGCAATAACAAAAAAGTAATGTAAGGACTTGTCTCATCACAGACATTGGTGGGATATCGCTAGCATATGCCATAAATATCAGAGAGATGCAGGTCCTACCTCTGTGACCCGCACTTGCTGTATCTTCACAACGGGCCCCACAATGTGAAGAACAGCCACCTTCCATTCACTGTTATGGGACTTCCAAAAATAGCTGCTTGCTCGGCTGTTTTCAGAACTCCTGTTGAAGTGAATAGAGAGCATGCTGGACATGAGTGGTGCACTCTTCTTTACTTTATGGGCTCTCATTCTGGAGATAGGTGTGGGTCCTAGAGACAAGACCTGCACCTACAGTATACAGGTTGTAGCAATATGCCACCAATATCTGAGATGAGTATAATCGTTGAACTGCCAACCAAAGGCCATTTTTGACCTTATGGGGGCAAGGTGGGAAATAGAAAAAATAAGAATAATAAAAGAACACCACCACACCTTCTAACCCCCAGTGTCCACCATGAGCTATAGATCCCCTACATAAAAACAATGATAAGGGAAAGGAGAAAAAGTCACTGTACAGTAGTTGCTTTTTGTGCTTTTTACAAAATCAAAAAAAGTGAAAAGCTACATTTTCTATAGTATAAAAATACTAAAATTGATACAAAAAAGCTCCACATAACATCAAAAAGGCACACAAATTATTTTAAAAAAAATGAATGAAAAAGTGTATACTTCATTGACTGAGTGTGTTCCTGAGACAAGTGACTGAGCTAAGTGACCAGTAGAGTTATAAGAGATTGTTTTTTGTAGAAGGATTATATACAGCTAAAATCTGTTTTGTTTGGTGTAGCATACATTAGCAAATAGAATCAGAACAGACACAAGTTTAAACTGCTTTTTTGCTTTTTTTTTCTCTAGTCTGCTGTTTGCCTGTGGGTGTGGTTAATTAATCTCAGGTGTATAAAAGTATCAGTTGGACTCAGACTGAGCCTTGCTCTTGACTGAGTGTGTTCCTGAGACAAGTGACTGAGCTAAGTGACCAGTAGAGTTATAAGAGTTGTAAAGAAGTTGTAAAAAGTTTGCAGTAAATACTTTATTCTTGTTAATTGATTGCTGTTTTGTAACTGGGATGGATAGCAAGATTGAAAGTTTTCAACAGTGCACAGTCTGCCACATGTATGAACAACAGGAGCAGCAGTTCCTGGGTGAATACCGCTGTGGTAGATGTGAGCATGTTGCCAATCTGGAAGCTCACATTAGAGATCTGGAGAAGCATATTGCAACACTGAGGGAAACAAGAGATCTTGAGAGGGGCCTGCTTCTCACAGAACAGGCAGTTATGGGGTCTGTTATGGAGGGTGGAGAGGAAAATCAGGAGGCCCATGTAAGGAGCTGGGTTAACCCGAATAGAGGGAGTGGCAAGGGGTCTAGGAAAAGGAAGGCCAGTCCTGCTTCTGTGCACCTAAGCAAAATTGCCAAGTTAGGTGATGATGCGAGGGTGTCAGTCTCAGAAATGGCAACCCTAGTGGATACTGGTCTCCCTAACAGCCGGGGGAACAGTCCATCTAGTAGTGGGGGGGATGGTAAAGCAGGCAGGCCGAGACAGCTAGTAGTGGTAGGGGATTCCATAATCAGGAAGACGGATAGAATAATTTGTCGCCAAGACCGCCTCAACCGAATGGTTTGCTGTCTCCCTGGTGCCAGGGTTCGGCATGTGGTGGAACGGGTGGACAAATTACTGGGAGGGGCTGGGGATGACCCAGCTGTCGTGGTCCATGTGGGAACCAACGACAGAATAAATGGTAGGTGGAGGTCTGTTAAGAATAATTATAGAGAACTAGGAGCCAAGCTGAAGGGATGGACCTCCAAGGTTGTATTCTCAGGAATACTGCCTGTGCCATGCGCATCGCAGGACAGACAGCGGGAGCTGAGGGAGTTGAATGCATGGCTCAAGTCTTGGTGTAAGGGAGAAGGGTTCGGGTTCTTAGAGCACTGGGCTGATTTTTCATTGGGGTACAAATTGTATTCTGCGGATAAATTGCACCTGAATGGAAGAGGGGCTGCTGTGCTGGGGGAGAGAATCCTAGAGGGGTGGCTGAGTTTTTAAACTAGGGATGTGGGGGGGAGGACAAGCAGAAAATAAAGCAAAGCATGCAGTGGTAGATAGGTTAGAGAGTGGTCAGAACAGAGTGGTGGGTGGAGAAGTGGACCACGGGGGGAGGATAACAGCAGTGGATAAGGAGATCCATGTGTTACAAATCAGCAGAAAAAACATGTCTAGTCAGAAAACATCAATAAATTACATTTCTAAACCTAAATGTACAAAAACACATGGTAATTTAAAGTGTATGTTCACAAATGCCAGAAGTCTAGCAGGCAAAATGGCTGAGCTTGAGGTCATGGTACTGGAGGAGGAAATTGATATAGTTGGAGTTGCTGAGACATGGCTGGACTCTTCGCATGACTGGGCTGTCAATCTCCAGGGTTATACTCTGTTTCGGAGGGATAGGGAGAATAGGAAAGGAGGAGGAGTATGTCTGTATGTCAGAAGTAGTATAAAAGCGAGTATGAAGGAGACAATAGTGGGTGATGATTGTGTGAATGCAGAATCCGTGTGGGTGGAATTACAAGGGGAGACTAACAATGAAAGAATTATTTTTGGTGTAATTTATAGACCCCCAAACATCACTGAGGAGATAGAGGATCAGCTGCATAGACAAATAGAGCGGGCTGCCCAGGCGGGTACAGTAGTGATAATGGGAGATTTTAACTTCCCTGGTATTGACTGGGGTCATGGATCGGCTTCAACTGCAAAGGAGAGAAATTTTCTTAACTTATTGCAGGATAATTTTCTGGGTCAGTTTGTAGAAGAACCAACAAGAAGTGATGCACTGTTGGATCTGGTTATATCTAACAATGCAGAGATAGTTGAGGAGGTAATTGTTCGGGAAAACCTTGGTAATAGTGACCACAATATAGTTACTTTTATCCTAAAGTGTAGAAAGCATAAACATGCTGGGAGATCAAAAACATTTAATTTTAAAAAGGCCAATTTCCCAGGGTTACGGGCCGCACTCCAGGACATAGACTGGGAGCAGCTGTTGTCAAGTAGTGACACAGATGATAAATGGGAGACCTTCAAATCTACACTGGGTAACTATACTGCAGAATTTATTCCTAGGGGGAACAAATACAAACGCTTAAAATTAAACCCTGCGTGGCTTAATGCGGATGTTAAAAGGGCAATACATGAAAAACAAAGGGCATTTAAAATATACAAATCAGAGGGGTCTGCCATAGCCTTTAATAACTACAAAAGGGTTAATAAAGATTGTAAAAGGACTATAAAAGCAGCAAAAGTTCAAAATGAAAGGCTGGTGGCCAGGGATAGCAAAACCAATCCCAAAAAATTCTTCAAATATATAAATGCAAAAAAACCTAGGTCAGAGCATGTAGGACCCCTGAATAATAGTGATGGGGAATTGATTACTGGGGATCAGGAAAAGGCGGAGCTACTGAATGAGTTCTTTAGTTCTGTATATACACATGAAGAGGTGGGAGCTGCTGTCGGTAGAGTAAGTGCTGGTGATACTTCATGTAATATACTCAACTGGTTCAATATAGATATGGTCAAAGCTAAGTTAAACAAAGTAAACGTGAATAAGGCTCCAGGACCGGATGGGTTACACCCAAGAGTTCTTAAGGAACTTAGTTCAGTAATTTCTTTGCCCTTGTATATAATATTCAAAGATTCTCTGGTGACTGGCATAGTGCCGAGGGACTGGCGTAAAGCAAATGTGGTGCCCATCTTCAAGAAGGGCTCTAGGTCATCCCCGGGGAATTACAGACCGGTGAGCTTAACGTCCATTGTGGGGAAACTTTTTGAGGGTCTAATAAGGGACTATATACAGGAATATGTTTTGGATAATAGTATTATAAGTGATAACCAGCATGGTTTTACTAAGGACAGAAGCTGTCAGACTAACCTGATTGGTTTTTATGAAGAAGTGAGTAGAAGTCTGGATAGAGGGGCGGCTGTGGATATTGTGTATTTGGACTTTGCAAAAGCGTTTGACACGGTCCCTCATAGACGTCTGACGGGTAAATTAAGGTCGGTTGGATTAGAAAATCTACTCTGTAACTGGATTGAGAACTGGCTGAAGGAGCGTACTCAGCGAGTGGTGGTGAATGATTCCTACTCTGAATGGTCCCCAGTTATAAGTGGTGTACCCCAAGGTTCAGTGCTGGGTCCACTTTTATTTAATTTATTTATTAATGATATAGAGGGAGGAATTAACAGCACTGTTTCAATTTTTGCAGATGACACTAAGCTTTGTAGTAGAGTCCAGTCTATGGAAGATGTGCAGAAGTTACAAGCTGACTTGGACACACTGAGTGTTTGGGCATCCTCTTGGCAGATGAGGTTCAATGTGGATAAATGTAAAGTTATGCATCTGGGTACTAACAACTTGCATGCCTCCTATGTCCTAGGGGGAGTAACACTGGGAGAGTCACTTGTAGAGAAGGATCTGGGTGTCCTTGTAGACCATAGACTGCAGAATAGCATGCAATGTCAATCGGCTGCTTCTAAGGCCAGCAGGATATTGTCATGTATTAAAAGAGGCATGGACTCGCGGGACAGGGATGTCATATTACCACTGTATAAAGCATTAGTACGGCCTCATCTGGAATATGCTGTTCAGTTCTGGGCTCCGGTTTATAGGAAGGATGTCCTGGAGCTGGAAAGGGTGCAGAGACGGGCAACTAAACTGATAAGGGGCATAGAGCATCTTAGCTATGAAGAAAGATTGAAGGAGTTAAACTTGTTTAGTCTTGAGAAGAGACGTATAAGGGGGGACATGATCAACCTGTATAAGTATGTAAATGGCCCATACAAAAAATATGGTGAAAAACTGTTCCAGGTAAAATCCCCTCAAAAGACAAGGGGGCACTGCCTCCGCCTGGAGAAGCAAAGGTTCAGACTCCAGGGGCGACAAGCCTTCTTTACTATAAGAACTGTGAATCTGTGGAACAGTCTACCGCAGGAGCTGGTCACAGCAAAGACAGCTGAGGGCTTCAAAACAGGCTTAGATAAATTCTTAGAGAAAAAGAAGGTCACCACATATTAAGAAATGTAGAGTCATGTCTTAAGGTTACCCGTCCCCCTCCCCTTCATCACTCCTACCCCCTCCCTTGGTTGAACTTGATGGACATGTGTCTTTTTTCAACCGTATTAACTATGTAACTATGTAACTGACTTCTAATAGAGTGCACAGTTACCGGAAAAGAGCGTGTCTTAGGCTGGGTTCACATCATGTTTTTGCCTACGTTTAACATATATGTTGAGAAAAAAGGATGCAAAAATGTAGTAAAAAATGCTTTTCTATCCTGCAAATTCCAGCAAAAAAGCATGAACATTAGCATATCTTTTTTTAATTGTGTTTTAACGCTTTAGGCTGAAACTCCGTCAGAAGTGTCCGCTTGGCGAGTACGTCATGAGTATACATTAAACGTAAGACAAAAATGTCATGTGTACCCAGCCTTACTTTGGCAAGCCTGACATAGCCATGTAACCTATGTAATCTACAGACATGGTGGATCCTCCAAAGACATTGCTCTGACTAATTATTGGCGCTGGGGCGATGCGGGCACATGGCGCCCGCTCGCAAGTGCGGCGGGCGTCATGGCCGGCAAGTCTCTGCTGTTTCTAACAACAGAGACTTGCCGCTACTTACTATATCGGCGGCGTCTTCCTGGGCGTTTAGATGCGTCTGAACCCGGAAGCGTTCGCTTCCGGGTGGTGTACAGACACCCCGTGTGGCTAATCGGGGTGTCTGTACACCATATGAAAACTGTAATCCTCGCTGGTGAGGATTACAGTTTTCAAAGTGCAATTCTTATTCTGGCCACTAGATGGCAGGCCAGGATAAGAAATGAGCAATTCTTGGATTTCTGAGTCTAGAAAATCCCTGATTGCTCATAAAGAAAAAAAAAGCCACAATATATCAGCCCATATTTGAGCTTTCAAATAGTAAAAAAAAAATTAAAAAAAAGTTAAAAAAATATATAAAAAATAAAAAAGATATAAAAGTTCAAATCACCCCCCTTTCCGTATAATTAAAAAATAAATACCTAAATAACAATAAATATAGACATCATGGGTATCACCGTGACCGAAAACGCCCGTACTTTTAAAATATAAAAAAAAAATTCCAATACGGCGAATTGTGTGGCGGAAAAAAGCGTCCAAATGGCGATTTGCCGTTTTTTGTCGCTTTTTTTTCTAAAAAAAAATTAAATAAAAAGTGATCAAAAAGTCATACACACCCCAGAATGGTATCAATAAAAACTTCAGATCGTCCCGCAAAAAATGAGCCCCCATACAGCTCTGTACACATAAATACCAAAAAGTTATAGGGGTCAAGATATGACAAGGAAAAAAAAAAAAGGGCAACTTTCGAATTATTTTATCACTATGAAAACGCAGGAAAAACTATACATATTAGGTATTGCCGGATTCGTACTGACCAGTAGAATGAAAGTAACTGTCAGTTTTAATGCACATCGAATGCTGTAAATAAGAAACCCGTAGAACTGTAGCGGAATAGCGTTTTTTTTGCAATTTCACCCGGTTTGGAATTTTTTTCCCGCTTCCCACTACACCATATGCAATATTAAATGGAGGCGTTGGAAAGTACAACTTGTCCCGCAAAAAAAAAGCCCTCATACAGCTATGTGAACAGAAAAATAAAAGAGTTATGGCTGTTTGAAGGCAGGGAGTGCAAAACGAAAATGCATGACCGAAAAAACCTCCGGGAGTGAAAGGGTTTAAAGGCTAAAATACAAAGGCAAGCACAATGCAACAGCATTCTGCAAACACGATGATATATTCACTATGTCAATGAATATGAGGTACTTAGCAAATATATTTTGATCAAAAATCATTTGTGCCCATCCACCACAGCAAGGTGACCTCTTTTAGATGGGACCTACTCTATAATGACTCCACGCCTTGTGTCATGCCCATCTAACACGGCAAGGTGATCTCTTTTAGATGGGATCTACTCTATAATAAATCCACTCCTAGTGTCATGCCAATCCACCACGGCAAGGTGACCTCTTTTAGATGGCTCCTACTCTATAATAACTCCTCTCCTTATGTCAACAGGCCTTAATTGAATACAGGGAGAGCAGACTCCAGCTATATACTGCACTAATTAAAGTTGGGCTTGGGAGGGATGGGTTTATTAGGAGTAGTCCACCAAGATGGAGGCAGCCACACCTCCAAGTACATATTGCAAGAAAAAAAACAAAAAGTTAGTCAACTCAAGCAGTAAAATGAAGCAAATGTGCAGGTGCTAGTCATTATGGCTAGTTCACATGGGCAAAATATAAGTACTTTGCCCGTAGAACCCACAGTTTCTGCCACGAGTTCTGCCGCATTCTGCATGCTCGGTTAGCCCGTGATAATCAATATGTGACCACTGCCATAGTCTCAGTGATGTTTTCGACTTTAAAACTGAGACAAGATAGGGAAGAGCACTTCATTTTCCAGTCCTTTAAAAAAAAAAAAAAGGCGTTATTCACTACCTTCCATTGAAAGCAGCTTGGAGGCATTTTTACATGCTGATTCCAACATGGTTCCCACACTACCTGATACTTCTAGAGATGTCCTCGTACGTAACAAACAGAGCAGGATTGTTCAATAAAATCTTTTAACCCTTGCAGACCCTTACAAATTTGCTTTCCAGAGTCACAAAGGTGTGCTTGTTCAGTAGAAAAGTCAAGGATGTTCCTGTGCAAAACCTGGCCAATGTGGCTAGATTGACATCATATCAAGCATCTGATATCCTGCACATGTACCAGAAGTCTCTTCTGATAGGCTGCCATGTTCTGGCACATGCACAGTACGCTGATGAAGCTGGGAGAAGTACACCCAATTGCGCCGTACAGGTGTCAGAATCAGAAGATAACTGCACATTCAAAGGATTATGGATACTTGAGATGTTTCCTGTCCCCATGGACCTCAATCATGCCTGGTTTTTGGTGAGGATTTCCTTGACTTTTCTCCCAAACGTGCCCACGTCCTTGACCTCAGAACAGTAATTTATGGTAAATTACACCCAATGTGTGCAAAGCACCTTCAGGAGGCAAAATATTTGAAGTAGCAGGTAGAGGATGGACTGACAATCAGGTGGGAGGTTCCCTGTAACAGAAAAGGACGACTCTGTATATTTGTAGTAATATTTTATGTCAAATGTATATCTATTATATATATATATATATATATATATATATATATATATATATATATATATATATGCATTAGAGCATAATATTCAGTGTAATTCAGTAATACATGGACTATTTTGATATTGTTCTGTGTCCCTCCCGATCCAGGGGAAACATATGAGGTTAGTTATAATTAAGGAGGCCCCGGGACTACTACTAATAAGGACAGGCATCGGATAGGAGGATGAGTCACTGGGATCAATATCAAGCCTGCCTTATTTCTTCTGACCTTGTCAAGCTCCCATTTTGTTCGTTTCGGTTTATTAGTAGGAAGAAGCACCTGAAAGGAGACCTGAGCCTCACATCTCAGAACCTCAGACATCCAATTAAGATATCGCCTCTGAGCAGCTGCGTTATATCATGACAGGGCTTATTCATCTTGTGATGTGACTACCTCCAGCTCAGAGGAAGGAAGAGAGATGAAATGGGATGGAATTTATTAATGTTTGCAGGAACCTGGTTCACCATAAATGATGTGAGAAGGTCTGGAGGACGGGTGAAGGATAAGAGAGAGGAATAGGTATATAAGTTATGTTCATTAAAGGGGTTGTCACACAACATCCACCCATGTCCATGTGCCCTATTTGGGTTCAATGACTTCCCCGCACAGTACTCACCTCTATGAGGCAAAGTGGAGAGCCACTGACAAAGAGCTTGCCTAAAATGCTGGTAGATCTGTCCCTTCCGTGTATTGCATGGTCAGCCACTCAATTGCATGACTGGGATGTAATACTACATTTCCGCTGCCGAGGGTGCTGTTTGGGAGATGTATACCCAGCTGATTGTTCAAGGTTTCAGAAGGTGGACTCACAGAAGTCTGCTGACCACTTGGTCTGAATAATGGTTAATAGTGTAGACCAGCTCCTCCTATAGGGGGCAGGCTTTCAGAATGAGCTGACTTGGACATAGAAGATTGGTTGGAGATAGGTTGGATTGCATTTTGAGTACACTCTAGCTTTCCCTGCACATACTTGTACATTTTAGTTTACCTAAGTGTTGGTTGCCCACAATCAATATGGTGCACATGCTTGGCTCATTTATCCTGGATCCGGTTTACCACATCCAAGAGGTTGCTAGATGAAGAGACAGAGAGTGTAAAGACTGTTCAATCAGTGATTTTTCATAATAACATTTTTTTATCTATTGCGGTCTGGGCCCTCGCATAATGCCTCTCTGGAAAAGAGACATGCAAGCTAGTCTCCTTTCCAAAAAGAAAGGAAATCTGTCTCATGCCAGGAACCCAGCTTTTTCTGGGTAACTAACCTTTAACAGTGCTGAGCTTGGCTGCCTGAGAGGCCTTGGTAGGGGTACTATTTGGACTATTTCTCTTTATGGAAGGCTCCTCTGAGTTTCTGGGAAAACATATATGAACTTTAGGCCATTATACATGTGCTGGAATCAGATAGGATTGGCTGCCTTTTCCTTTTTGAAGAAACGCTAATTTGAATATCTTTCCTAGAAATCAAGAGGAGTCTTACCTGGCTTACAATACTTCTCACATGTACTACTCATACTAAGAGCTCTCCATAATGAGAAAAAATACTCCCCAGACAAAGCATATATATTTCCAGAAAAAAAAACCCAGAAGAGCATACTAAGCTCTCACATGCTCTCTATTTGTCCAAAATGAATTACCAAAAAATTCAGGTTAGTTTGAATCCAACCTTTTTAAGAAATTCGAGACTAATTACAAATTGGTAAATTCAATTCACTCATCTCTACTATCAATCTGATATCAGTACAGGGCTGATCATCTCCCGGGTCATCAATCATTTTCATTGTTTTGCTTGTACAATGGAGCAGAACATCAGTATGATGGCCTTAGATGGCCCTGTAGAGCTGATGAAGCTGATGATGTTTTCCTCTCCTCCCTATATCAGCTAGACCTATCCACCATGGAGGACTGCCATAGAAGACAGTGGAGGGCATGTCTTCTGCTGATACCGGCTGAGCACGGTGAGGACTCCAGAAGGTCCCTGAGATCAGGGTTGCTGCTCTTCCTCTTTCCAGTATCTCTTTCTCCCATCCTCACATTCCGTTGGTCACAAAACATCTCTTTATCCATAAACAGTGTCAGGAAGGTGGCTACAAAGAGTGAGGGCAGGCAGCCCCATGTAAAGAATGTATTGAAGGTAAATTTGGGCAGCTGTCACTACTCAGGTCACATCCTGTCACTGTGGAGAACGTCAGCTATTTCTGTAATTTCCCTGATGTGAGTTTTACAGATTATTTCCCTCGTTCAAAAGAACGTGCATCATAATGAAAATATAAGCCGAAAGACTCGTGTCCAGCAGAGTCCGGATCAGTACAGGATGAGTAATGTAATGTATGTACACAGTGACTGCACCAGCAGAATAGTGAGTGCAGCTCTGGAGTATAATAAAGGATGTAACTCAGGATCAGTACAGGATAAGTAATGTGATATATGTACACAGTGACTCCACCAGCAGAATAGTGAGTACAGCTCTGGAGTATAATACAGGATGTAACTCAGGATCAGTACAGGATAAGTAATGTAATGTATGTACACAGTGACTGCACCAGCAGAATAGCGAGTGCAGCTCTGGAGTATAATACAGGATGTAACTCAGGATCAGTTAGGGTGGCCACCGGCTTCATCTCAAAAAGGAGGACATTTTCGGCCACACCCCCAATATGTTAAACCACACCCCAATCTGCTAAACCACGCCCCCCAATCTGCTAAACCACGCCCCCCAATCGGCTAGTACACCGTCACCTATCACACCTCCCCTGGCTCTTACCACACATACACCCCCACCACGTGAAAATTCAAGCCAGCAAGCCTAACTATAAAAATACCGCTCTAGTATGGTTAGAATAAAGAGGATTGTTCAGTAATTAAAAATAAAATATGGCAGATTGAAAAGAAATCCACAATTCTCAGCTGTTCCCTCCCTTCCATTGAATGCTTTGGTTATATGGCTGCAGTGGTGACGCCTGTGACACGCTGGACTTCCTGGCATCATTGCTGCTGCCACATAAACAAAGACTGACAGGCATGTAATGGGCGAGTGTGCACCTCTGTCATAGTGCTGGTGATGTGCACACTGATGGGCAGGTGTATGGCATGTGACCACTGCAGCCAGTTCTCAGCATTAGAGCACTGATTGGCTGCAGCAGTAACATACCATATACCGGCAGGTGACACATATCTGGATGGACATTACATTCACCAGCACCAGACATACCAGATGATACAGCACCACTTACCTCTTACATCCAGTGACGTCTTCCTGATGTAGATCTTCTCTTTTCTCATCTTCTCTATTTGGCCCACACCGCCATGACACTTCTTTCAGCTCCATCTTCTCTCTGCCACAAAGACATCATAGATTACCCACTTTTACTGTTATCCTGCTGCTGCCTAAAATACTGCGCCCACTGTGCTCCCCAATGTCCCCAAATACTATACTGTAGATATAACAGTGCCATATAGGTAGGACCCCATATAGTCACCGTGCTCCCACTAATAATTCTCTCCTAGAGTGTCCCATTAGTAATAGTGCCCCAATAGTGATAATGCTCCACCAGTATCCCTTTTTAGCAGTAGTGCCCTCCATATTATACTAATAATAGTAACACCCCCAATAGTACCCCTGGTAGTAGTAATAATTCCCCATAATAGAAAACATTTTCCCATAGTGCCTCCAGTAGTGCTCCCAGAAATAATAAGGACCTGCTGTAATGGTCCTCAAATCATCCCACTGTGCCCCCATCAGACCTCAGATCAGCCCACTGAGCCCCCATCAGACCTCACATCAGCCCACTGTGCCCCCATCAGACCTCACATCAGCCCACAGTGCCCCCATCAGACCTCACATCAGCCCACAGGGCCTCCTTCAGACCTCACATCAGCCCACAGGGCCTCCTTCAGACCTCAGATCAGCCCACAGTGCCCCCATCAGACCTCACATCAGCCCACTGTGCCCCCATCAGACCTCACATCAGCCCACTGTGGCCCCATCAGACCTCACATCAGCCCACAGTGCCCCCATCAGACCTCACATCAGCCCACAGTGCCCCCATCAGACCTCACATCAGCCCACAGTGCCACCATCAGACCTCACATCAGACCACAGTGCCACCATCAGACCTCAGATCAGCCTGTAGTGCCATCATCAGACCTCAGAACAGCCCACTGTGCCCCCTTCAGACCTCAGATCAGCCCACTGTGCCCCCTTCAGACCTCAGATCAGCCCACTGTGCCCCCTTCAGACCTCAGATCAGCCCACTGTGCCCCCATCAGACCTCAGATCAGCCCACTGTGCCCCCTTCAGACCTCCGATCAGCCTGTAGTGCCCCCTTCAGACCTCCGATCAGCCTGTAGTGCCCCCTTCAGACCTCCGATCAGCCTGTAGTGCCCCCTTCAGACCTCCGATCAGCCTGTAGTGCCCCCTTCAGACCTCAGATCAGCCTGTAGTGCCCCCTTTAGACCTCAGATCAGCCTGTAGTGCCCCCTTTAGACCTCAGATCAGCCTGTAGTGCCCCCTTCAGACCAGCCTGTAGTGCCCCCTTCAGACCAGCCTGTAGTGCCCCCTTCAGACCTCAGATCAGCCCACTGTGCCCCATATAAAAAAAAAAAAAAAAATCTTACCTTTCCTGGGCTGCAGCTCCGCTCCAGCGATCTTGTCTCTTCACTGCCCGCGCTGCACTGTCACCTGACTGCGTGCAGCGTCAGGTCAGAGTGCGCGCACTACGTCCTGACGCTGTACCAGTCAGGCGTGTGCAGCGCAGACAGGAAGACACCGGAGCGCAGGAGGAGCTGAGCGGTGAGTACAGACCCAGCTCCTGCAATGAGCGCTTCCATCTGTATTGATGGAAGCGCTCATTGCTTCCTGCGCCCCTAAAAAGGAGGACTTCTGGCCGTCCGTCCGGGCCTTTAGCCGGACGGAGGACCAGGAGTCCAAAAACCGGACTGTCCGGCCAAAAACCGGACGGATGGCCACCCTAGGATCAGTACAGGATAAGTAATGTGTGTACACAATGACTCCACCAGCAGGCAGGATAGTGATAGCAGCTCTGGAGTATAATACAGGATGTAACCCGGGATCAGTACAGGATAAGTAATGTAATGTATGTACATAGTGACTCCACCAGCAGAATAGTGAGTGCAGCTCTGGACCAGGTGTCTGTGAGCTGCAATCATCTGTGGGTGTGGTCGCCTGTGGCTGTGTGTGTTGCTGCTCCTGAGCTGTTTGGAGGAAGATCTATCCACCTGAGGCCTACTCTTTCCTCCCCAGGGAGAGAGTGGGTTCTCAGGCATGAGCGAGGGAAGCAAGCCCCAGGCTCCTGTTCCCAGCGGCAGGCCATCGGGGGACAGGAGGAGCCAGCGTTTGGCCTGTATGGAGGACTCAGGGGTAAGAAGATCTGGCAGGAGTCGCAGCAATGTGGCTTCTGTCTCCCCTGAGTCTGTGGACAGCAGGAAGAGCCACAAGGCTGAATCCAGCAAAAAAGACCTGAATGCCAGATCAGGTGAAAGTGGCCCTTCCGGGGCCCAGCGAAAGCCGAGTGTTCACGGAGGTGAGGCAGATCTTGAGGAGGAAGGCTGGGGCGTAATGAGGGCCTGTGAGTCCATTTCCACCTAAGGCTCCCGGGTCATGAGCCACCTCCGTGAATATGAAGACACGAGCAAGACCTTGAGGAGGCTCCGGGAGGAGCTGCGTGGACTGAAGGCTTGTGCCGAATCGGCCCCCAAGCGGAGGAAGCAGGGGCTGCAGAGCCAAATAAAACAGCTCCAAGCTGAGATCGGTGAGTTGGAGGAAAGGAGAACAGTCCTCAGAGAAAAAAGCGGTCCGTTTAAGGAGAAACTCCTAAATGAGGACCGCTTTCAGAAGATGGCAGAGGAGAAGCAGAGAAGGCTGATGGGGCTGCAGCCTGACAGCCAGGTGGAGGAAGACCAGGCAGTGGAGGAGGACGGTGATGGTGACCAGCAAGATCCACCTGGCAGCCTACAGGAGCAGGTTCCATACAGTGGGCCCCCTGCACGCCAAGCAGCAATGTCACCCAGCTGCGGCTCGGGGGATGAGTATGAGACCTGTAGCCCGGGAGGGGCCCTCATGGAGGAGATCCAGCTCCTGGAGTCCCCAGTGCGTTTCCAGGACTTGTGCTTTGGAGATGAACTGCCACCGGAGACGCCTGGGGGAGGAAAAACTAAAAAGGCTAAGAAGACCAAGCCCCAGGAGCAGGTACGATTTGTATACACCCCCCTCCCTGGGACCCCCGGGTCGTCCGCAGGGCTGGCTCACTGTATTAGCCCCTCTTCTCAGCCCAGCCCGTGTCCTGCAGTGGACTCGGTGCAGGAGAGAGGGGAGAGCAAGGTTTCCAATATGGCGGTGAGCTCGGTCTCTGTTTGCAGTAATGGGGATGGAGCTGGTGCGGTACTGGCTGAAAAGCCGGACAGGAAGGCTGCGGTGGGCGTAAATAAGATTAATATGGCTCTGGTGCTGGTGTTTGCTCCCTATCGGGAGGGGGGGGCAGCTCCGCGCCAGAGTCGGCTGTGAGAGCTCCAGCGGCTCCGATCGCTGATGACGCTGTTCCCTCAGGGCAGAAGAGGCATGAAGGGGCTACCGGGGCTGTGATGGTTTCGCCTCCCACAAAAGGACAAGGAATAGGACTAAAACCATTGTTTTGCATTGGCGCTGCTGGTCCAGATGAGCGGCACCATGAAAAAACAGACCAGCGTCTGGGTTTTGATCAGCGGCGCCCGGTAATCGATCAGCGGCGCCCAAAATTTGGGAAGAATGGTACTGATGAAGCGGAGGGCAATGATAAAAGTGGGGTTGGGGCTGCTTCTAAACAGGGCAAGCATGCTCCCTTGGAGGCAGCTCTGGCCCCAGGGCCCAGTGATGCTGAGGTACCAAACACTGCACCAAAACACACCGGTTCAGCCAGTATGAGTGGAGGCGAGAATGTGGGAGGAGGGCGGGGGGGAAATGTTAATAAAAATATGTCTGGGGGTTTGGAAGTAGGAGTGAGTGGTGGTAGGAGGGAAGGAGGGGTGGGCACGTCATCTGTTATTAGTGAGGGTGGACTGGTGATGGAGGATATGGAAGTGGGTGGTGGAGGGTCTTTGGTTAGTGGTGAGGGTGGGGGGCCTGGTACGGTTGCCCCCCCTGCTGTGGCAGCTCCTGTGCGCAGCTATGCTAATGTCACAGCGGGGGGAAATAGGGGGCCCTCCTTGGTCCTCTGGTTCTGGGGACGGCGTTTTGCAGCGGCGTCTTCTGGAGGCCCTAAAGAGATGGGAGAGAACAATCAATGTAGAGGGTAGGGAGGTTGATCTATCCTTCTGGATAGAGAGGCATGGCCTCTCAGCCTTCCGAGAGGAAAGAAGCAGGGAGCCCACATGGTCTCTCCCGACATCTGGGCAGGGTGGTCTCCGTAGGAATGTGGTCCGTCTGAGGTGGACGGGAAGTGATACATGTCCTTCAAGATCTGACGTAGTTGAGCTCCTACTAAAGATGGGCTTCAAGGCGACTGACATCTACGCCTTGATACATCCCTATGGGGCCCCCGATTTCAATGTCAGCTTTGTTTGGCCAGAGGGGCTTGAGCTCTTCTGGTCTAACTATGAGGTGACAAAGGACGAGCCCAGCTGGCGAGACTTTGCCGTCCAGGCAGTGTCTCATCAGAACAACGTCAAGAGGGTGACCGTTTTAACCCGTAACGAGTCACTCTCTTGTATAGACATCATGACGTGGCTTGGCCGATATGGGGAGGTGGTGGAGGTCCCCAAAAAGAACAGGGATGAATATGGCATCTGGTCTGGGTCCTGGACGTTTATGGTAAAACTTAAGCTTTCAGGAAACACGGTTACCCACATACCATCTGCAACCTTCCTCGGAAGGGATCGTATCCAGATTTTCTACCAGGGTCAGCTAAAGCTCTGTCACAGATGTGGCAGCCCCACACACTTCAGTGCTAACTGCACTGTACAGAAGTGCGCGCTGTGTGGGGAGATCGGTCACCTCGCTGCGTCATGTGCGGAGATTAGGTGTCACCTGTGTGGTGACTTAGGTCACCCATTCAGTCGCTGCCCCCATTCCTTTGCCAATGTGGTCAATACCCCCGGCGGGAGAAAGGAGAAATCAGGAGGATCCAGGAAGAGGAAGGTGCCATCTCCTCAATATCCCCCCATGGCGAAAGTATGGACGGGAAAAATGGGGGATGGCAAGAGAAAAAGGGTAAAAAACATATAAGTAAAAAGGGAGATTTAAGGTCTTCTCCCACCCACCAGATGCCAAAGGAAGGCACAACCGACCCCCCCTCTGATTAGTCTCTCAAACCGGTTCCAAGCCATCGGTGACACCTCCCCCTCTTTGGGGGAGGGAGCTGAGGGTGAGGTTCTGGGAGCGGCGGTAACACCGGGGCCTGCGGGGGACGCCGAGCCTCCTTCTCCTGGGAGAATTATGTCCTCAGGAGGGGGGGCTGGCCTGGAGTCAGGGGACAAGGATGGAAGTGAGATGGACACTTCTGTTTCCTTAAAAAGGGATAAGCCATCATCTGATGGAACAGATGGCATGGGCAGCGGGAAAAAGAAAGCCATCTAATTCGATCACCCATGATGGCGGCACCCACTCCGTTGACGCTGGCATCCATTAATGTCGCCAGCATTAAGTCAGATACAGCTAGATTTGCGGCCTTTGATTTTTTCAGCCGGGTTGAAGCGGACATTTTATTTTTGCAGGAGACCAGGCTGCCAGATTTGGCGGCCATATTTAAAGCTAAAAGGGAATGGAGGCGCGGAGCCTCCTACTGGTCTCTTGTGGCCGAGCCGTATAGCGGGGTGGCGGTCCTTTTTACCGCACCGGTAGAATGCCGACGGGTTATTGAATTAGAAATGGGGAGGTGTCTGATCTTGGATGTCCTCATGAGGGGACAAGAACTTCGTCTAATTAACATCTATGGTCCCCAATCCAAGTGGGACCGGAAGTGTCTCTTCATGAGGATCAAGCCCTATCTTTTTACGAGTTGGCAGGTGGTCTTTGGAGGGGACTTCAATACTGTCACGAGGCCCCAGGACAGGGGAGGTTCCAGGGACAAGCTGACTTATGATAGCGTCGCGCTCAATAGTATAGCTAGTGAGGCTCGCCTGGTGGATGTCCACATCCGGCACACCCCAGGTTCACCTATCATAGGGGTAGTTGTAGGTCTAGAATAGATAGGTTTTATTTGAAGGAGGAAGCCATCTCTTCAGCGTGTCTGCTGTGGAGGTGGAGTTCTCCGACCACTGTGTAATTTTGTTTTCTCTGAATGTTACAGAGACTCCCCGGATGGGAAGAGGTTACTGGAAGCTCAATTCGTCTCTCTTGGAAGAAGTGGAGATAAGACAGTCCTTTGAGGACTTCGTTCAGAGCCAGGTACCATTGCTGGATCTCTGCAGCAGTAAGTCTGAGTGGTGGGAGTTGTTCAAGGAAAGGGTGGGGAGGTTCTTCCGCCAGCTCTCGAGCCTCAGGAGTCTGAGTAGGTACCGCCTGTATCAGGGCCTGAGGAGGAAACTCGAACGTCTTGTCTTGACTGGAGATAGCCGCGAGGAGATCTCCAGAGTGAAGTCTTTGCTTATGAGAGGTCAGTATGATAGACACGCATCTTTGGTTTTTGAGAGGGATTATGGGAAATACCGCTCGCCTGACCCTTACAGAAACTGCAAGATGTCACTGAGTAGTAAGATTGTGTCAGGACTGATTGATAGTACGGGGTCCCTGAGAAGGTCCAGGTCAGGGATCTTGGAGGTCGTCAGATCCTTTTACTCACATCTCATGGCGAAGAGGGATCTTGATCGCGATAAGATTTCGGCTTTCCTGGCTGAAACCGTTCCTGAACCAGGAGTAGACCCTTCTCTTGACGTTTTGACTGCAGTGATCCAGAAAGAGAAAGTCAGCCTGGTGATTGAGGGGCTTGCTCCCAAAAAGTCACCAGGTCCGGATGGCTTAACATCTGAGTTTTATAAGACCTTTAAGGACACCTTAGTTCCCCTCTTGACTGAGGTATTCAATGAGTGCCTCTCCTCGGGTACTCTGCCAAAGTCAATGAGGAGGTCGGCCCTGATCATTCTGTCAAAGGGTAAAGATCCATTCCACATTGAGAACTGGCGTCCCATAGCGCTCCTCGATGTGGACAGAAAGATTCTGGCAAAGGTGCTATTTAATCGGTTGGTGAAGTTTGCGCCCCAGCTCCTTTCTGGGACCCAGCATTGCTCTGTTCCAGGCCATAGTACTTTTAGTGCTGTGCTCAGTGTCCGAGAGGCCGTGGAGCAGGGCAGGACAGGTCACTGGAAGGGGTACATGCTGTCCTTGGATCAGGCAAAAGCTTTTGATCGCGTTGACCACGAGTACCTCTGGTCTGTCCTTCTGAGATATGGCCTGCCGGGGGGGGTTTGTTGATTGGCTTAAGACCTTGTACGCAGGGGCAGAGAGTTTCCCTCTTGTGAACGGTTGGATTGGCCGCCCTTTTGAGGTGGGATCTGGGGTTCACCAGGGTTGTCCTTTGAGCCCACTATTGTACGTGTTTGCGATTGATCCCTTCCTTAGGAGGGTCGATCGTGGACCGTTGGCAGGTCTTGGGATGGACCAGGTCCGGAGACCACACTAAGGGTGGTGGCGTATGCCGATGACGTAACTATCTTTGTGTCTTCGAGAGGGGAGGCAGAGTGGGTGCTGTCAGAGGTAGAACACTACTCAGAGTCATCTGGGTCCAAGATCAATCGGGATAAGTGTGAGAGTCTCTGGCTGGGAGGAGGAGATCCTGGTTTTGATCTCCCGGACACCCTTCCAGAGCCCAGGAGTCTACAAA
>ONZH01012851.1:0-53512 GCA_900303285.1 Rhinella marina
AGAGGGCCTGTAGGGGGGCCTCCTGAAAAATTGTTTGAAGAGAGGGCTGTAGGGGGCCCTCCTGAAAATTGTGCTAAAAGAGTGCCAGTTGGACCTCTAAAAAATGGCGTTTTTGGGTCAGCATTAGGCAAAGACGATATGGAGGAGGAGGAGGAGTAGGAGGAGGAGTAGAGAGGAGGAATCGGATACATAAGTTATTTAAATCTTTAGCTGCTTTCCCCCGGAGGAGATTTGAATTCCGGTGAAATCCAGGCTTTGTTCATTTTAAATAAGCGTCAGCCTGTCAGCGCTGTCAGTTGACAGCGTGTACGCTTATCGGTGATGACGCCACCCAGCTGCCACTGAATACCCGCCTCTGACAGAACGCTAGCGGAGGGCAGGCCAGCACCTCCAAGGCGTACAGCGCCAGTTCAGGCCACGTGTCCAGCTTTGAAACCCAGTAGTTGTATGGAGCAGAGTGGATCGGTCCGGACGTTGGTATGGTCAGCTAGGTACTCCCTCACCATCTTTCTGTACAGCTCCCCCTACTCTGCCTAGACTGGGGACAGGTGACAGTGTCTTGCTGGGGTGACATAAAACTGGCAAAGGCCTTGGAGAGCGTTCCCCTGCCAGTGCTGGACAAGCTGCCTGCTCGCCTCCTCTCCCCCGCTACTTGGCCCACAGAACCATGCCCTCTGCCGCTAGCGGCGTCAGATGGGAAGAATTGTTTCAGCTTGTGCACCAGGGCCTGTTGATATCTATTCACTCTCATACTCCTTTCCTCTGCAGGGATGAGAGTGGAAAGGTTCTGCTTGTACCGTGGGTCCAGGAGAGTGAACACCCAGTAATCGGTGTTTGAAAAAATTCTTCTAACGCGAGGGTCACGGGATAGGCAGCCTAACATGAAGTCTGCCATGTGCGCCAGAGTCCCAACACGCAAGAATTCCCTCTCCTCACTGGCCTGACTCTCCATTTCCTCCTCCTCCTCCTCCAAGTCCTCCTCTTCAGCCCATACACGCTCAAGAGTTAAGGACTGAGCACTGGTACCCTCTACTGTCTCGCCAACATTCTCCTCCTCTTCCTCCTCATCCTCATCCCCCTCCTCCGATACGCGCTGAGAAACAGACCGGAGGGTGCTCTGGCTATCAAGCGACGTATCTTCCTCCACCGTCTCTTGTGACAAGCGCAAAGCATCCGACTTGATGCTGAGCAGTGATTTTTTCAACAGGCAAAGCAGCGGGATGGTGAGGCTGATAATGGCGGCATCGCCGCTGACCATCAGTGTTGACTCCTCAAAGTTGCTCAACACCTGGCAGATATCAGACATCCACGTCCACTCCTCATTGTAGACTTGAGGAATCTGAGAGACCTGACTACCAGTTCTGGTGGAAGATGACATCTGGCAGTCTACAATCGCTCTGCGCTGCTGGTAAACTCTGGATAACATGTTTAATGTGGAATTCCATCTCGTGGGCACGTCGCACAACAGTCGGTGAGCGGGCAGTTGTAGGCGGCGCTGCGCTGCCCTGAGAGTGGCAGCATCTGTGCTCGACTTGCGGAAATGCGCACAGATGCGGCGCACCTTGGTGAGCAAATCAGACAGATTGGGGTATGTCTTGAGGAACCGCTGAACTATAAGATTGAACACGTGGGCCAGGCATGGCACATGTGTCAGTCTGCCGAGTTGCAGAGCCGCCACCAGGTTACGCCCGTTGTCACACACAACCATGCCTGGCTTGAGGTTCAGCGGTGCCAGCCACACATCGGTCTGCGCCGTGATGCCCTGTAACAGCTCTTGGGCGGTGTGCCTTTTGTCACCTAAGCTCAGCAGTTTGAGCACCGCCTGCTGGCGCTTACCCACGGCACTGCTGCTGCGCCTAGAGCTACCGACTGAAGGCGCCGTGCCCACGGATGGTAATTCGGTGGAGGAGGAGGGGTCGGAGGAGGAGGCATAGTACGTCTGAGAGACCGTGACCGAGGTAGGCCCCGCAATCCTCGGTGTGGGCAGTACATGAGCGGCCCCAGGGTCATTCTCGGTCCCAGCCTCCACCAAGTTAACCCAATGTGCCGTCAGTGAGATATAGTGTCCCTGCCCGGCAGCACTTGTCCACGTGTCCGTGGTTAGGTGGACCTTCTCAGAAACAGCGTTGGTCACGGGCACGGATGATGTTCTGTGACACGTGCTGGTGTAGGGCTGGGACGGCACATCGGGAAAAATAGTGGCGGCTGGGGACGGAATACCGAGGGGCAGCCACCGCCATGAGATTTCGAAAGGCCTCAGTCTCTACCAGCCTATAGGGCAGCATCTCCAGGCTAAGCAATTTGGAGATGTGGACGTTGAGGGCTTGGGCATGTGGGTGGGTGGAACTGTATTTCCTCTTGCGCTCCAGCGTCTGCTGTAAAGACAGCTGAACGCTGCGCTGGGACACATTGGTGGACACTGTGGAGGATCGTGGAGGCGAAGGTGTGGTTTTCCGGCGGGAGGCGCTCGTGCCGGGGTCCTGGGCAGGGGGTTGACTAGCAGAGGCAGCGAGTGACACAGGGGAAGGAGCAGTGGTGTGACCCGCAGGGGGTGGTGAACGGCCTTGGTTCCATTGAGTGGGGTGTTTAGCACTCATATGCCTGCGCATGCTGGTGGTGGTTAGGCTAGTAGTGGTGGCACCCCTGCTGATCCTGGTGTGGCACAGGTTGCACACCACAGTCCGTCGGTCATCCTCACTTTCTTTAAAGAACCTCCAGACTTGCGAACATCTAGGCCTCGCCACGGGAGCTTCCCTACGTGAAACAGTTGCTGCTGATGCACCAGCTCTGGCCCTGCTTCTCCCTCTGGCCACACCACTGCCTCTTACAACCTGTTCTGGTGCAGCACTCGCCTCCGCCTCAGAAGCACTGTCTTCACTCGGCATATCAACCCAGCTTGGGTCAGTCACCTCGTCATCCTCCGATTCCTCAGTCTGCTCCCCCCTCGGAATTCCTCCCCTAACAACAACTTCACCACTGTCTGACAACCGTGTCTCCTCATCGTCCGACACCTCTTTACAAACTTCTTCCACTAACTCAACATTGTCATCATCATCATCACCCACAGACTGCGACAGTTGGAAAACTTGGGCATCGGGAACGAGGTCAGCAGCAACCTGAGAAGTGGTTTGTGACTCTGGGAAGGGTCCAGAAAACAGTTCCTGAGAGTATGCCGGATCGCATTCCAAATTTTCCTGGGAGGGGGCAGACTGGGGGGAAGGAGGTTGAGGTGGAGGAGCTAGAGGAGTGCTCCCTTGGGTAACGTGGGTGGACTGCGTGGAAGACTGACTGGTGGACAAATTACTTGAAGCATTGTCCGCAATCCACGAGATCAGCTGTTCGCACTGTTGTGGTTTCAACAGTCCTCTACCACGTGTCCCTGTAAGTTGAGACATGAAGCTAGGGAGTGTAGCTCTGCGGAATTCCCCTGCTCCCTCATCAGCGGGTACTGTCTCACCCTGCCCAGGACCACGGCCTCTGCCCCCTGCAGTAATTGAATGCCCACGCCCACGCCCTCGCCCTCGACCCTTAGCCCTGGGGTTCAACATTTTTTGTATATAGGTGTATGATAAAAAAAAATAAAAAATTAAGTCCGGTAGAATTAAGTGACGTACAGAAAGTGTCACCTGGACAGATTATACGGATTGGAGCGAGTGTGCTGAACTGTGACACACAGAAAGGTTACACGCAGCTAAGTAAAATGGATTTGTATCACTGAACTAAAACAACTGAAAAAATAATTTTTTTATATTTTTTTTATATTTTTTAATTTTGTTTTTTTGGGAACGTAACGTGCAGGAACTATGGTAGGACTGACTGACACCCTGTTAACGGTGGCTATTTAGTCTGCGACCCAGACAAATGTCGCACAGAGAGTTTTCTGGATCGAGCGGTAGATGATATTGGTAGCAAATGACTTGGTTGTATTGTGTGACGTACAGAAAGTGTCACCTGGACAGTATATACGGATGGGAGCGAATGTGCTGAACTGTGACACACAGAAAGGTTACACAAAGCCGAGTAAAATGGATTTGTATCACTGAGCTAAAACAACTGAAAAAATATTTTTTTTTTAATATTTGTTTTTTTATATTTTTTTACAATTTTGTTTTTTGGGAACGTAACGTGCAGGAACTATGGTAGGACTGACTGACACCCTGTTAACGGTGGCTATTTAGTCTGCGACCCAGACAAATGTCGCACAGAGAATTTTCTGGATCAAGCGGTAGATGATATTGGTAGCAAATGACTTGGTTGTATTGTGTGACGTACAGAAAGTGTCACCTGGACAGTATATACGGATGGGAGCGAATGTGCTGAACTGTGACACACAGTAAGGTTACACAAAGCTGAGTAAAATGGATTTGTATCACTGAGCTAAAACAACTGAAAAAATAATTTTTTTTTTTTATATTTTGTTTTTTTGGGAACGTGACGTGCAAGAACTATGGTAGAACTCACTGACACCCTGTTAACGGTGACTATTTAGTCTGCGACCCAGACAAATGTCGCACAGAGAGTTTTCTGGATCAAGCTGTAGATGATATTGGTAGCAAATGACTTGGTTGTATTCTGTGACGTACAGAAAGTGTCACCTGGACAGTATATATGGATTGGAGTGAGTCAGTGCTGAACTGTGACACACAGAATGGTTCCACAGTGCTGTGTGCAATGGATTTGTATCACTGAGATAGAACAATAAAAAAAAAACAGGGTTAGATATGGCGATAGCTGCACTACTAGTGCCAGCCAGCCAAGTGACAAAAATAATAAATAAAATGTCTTCTAGCCCTTAGAAGGGCTGTTGGGTTCTTTGTGGGTGATCCCTGCCTAACAGACAACTAAATGCAGGCCCTAACACTGTCCCTGAAAGGCAGCAGCTCTATCCCTAACGACATCCAGACGGCATCTGAGACGAGCACCGCGGCCAGTCGGTAGTATATTCCTGGGTCACCTGATCAGGCCAGCCAACCCCTGCTATCGACATGTAAGGGCCCCACGTGATGCTGGGTGGTACGCAGAGTCTCCTGGCTTGTGATTGGCTGTGTTTTTAGGCGCCAAAAAAGCACGATGCGGAAGTTGCCATTTCCTCGAGTATGGCGAGATACTCGTCCGAGCTGCGAGTACTTACGAGTACCCTAATACTCGAACGAGTACCAAGCTCGGACGAGTATGCTCGCTCATCTCTAATAATAATAAAAATAAAATTAAAAATGATGTGAAACCTTTATATTTGGGCTCATGCATTCAAACGCATACATGTAATTCTTCAGTATGCTATCTATTTTGCCTGGCAGTTGTTTAACTTTGTAGGTGTTATTTATTTGAAGGGGTTGTCCAGTCTTAAAGGCATTTTTAACTAGCCCCAGGAGTGTGTAGTACCTAAAAATCATATCCACCTGCTCCCCAATGCGATTTCACTACCCTGACTCCATTCCTCAATCTTCTGGGCACATGGTGCAGCAGTGGTGTTCCACTTGTGGACATGTCACCACTGACTCCATTCATTGGATACCATGGCGCACATAAGCACCATCCAGGCTGGGGACTGTAAGGTTTCAGAACAGAGCCAGGGTCCCTGTAAGGAGCGTTGGGGAGCAGGTGAGTATGATTTTTTCATTAGGTACAACAGGCTTGTACAACTAAGTAAAATGCCCTTTTGGCTAAACAACCCCTTTAAGTGTTTCTTTGACTATGTAATATCCCATAAGTTTTGGTAATCAGGTTGTATAAATTTCAGGTAGATCTTCAAAATCACTCCATGTTTGCCTGTATATGTGTGAAAGTATTTGATATTTGATTTTAACTTTGTTGATTTAGTTACCAATAATCTATAATCATTGCATACCAGGAATGAAAATCAGCTTCCCAAGCACTGACTTTCTGTTGAGCTTCTACTAATACACCACATGTTGTTTGTCCTACTACAGCTCAGCTCATTTACGTTAATGGAGCTAAGCAAAAATACACGAAAAGCAGGCGGAGGGCTGTTTTTGGAATAAAGCAACCATGTTTTTCTAATCTTAGACATCGAGCTAAATCCTCGTTTGTAGCTGGACTTTCAGAAGGAAACATACTAACCTGCTCCCCAAAATTCCCAGCTTCTTTGCTCCCCTGCCACCTCTGCAGCCATCTGGTCCAATGCTGTGAACATCCAGTCTGAGGCCACTGACTCCAATGACTGACCATAGAAGTGACCTGCCCTCCTTCCATAACATGACCAATTGACGTGACCCCTCCAGAAGATGAACAACCCCTTTAATGTTCCAGGATCTCTTTGTGACTATTGTTTAGGCATCCTCTAAAGCTAGATAGATCAGACAAATTTTTACGAGAAAGTTTCTGTAACTCCAGACAGTCATGCTGCATTAACCGAATAATCACACGTTCCATCAGCCAAATAAAGCAGCGCAGTTTTCCTGCTGATAAACAATTTGTTTCTGTCCAAACATTTTCCAGTGATTGAGGGAATTTGGTTTTAAAGAAATGTAACAGACACATCCTACATTAACTCCTCGTAAACAAACCCGATGCCAGCGCATTACACGTGCACAGAAATCTTGGCATATTTGACACAATTCACAATTACCGTTTGATTGCACACAAACTCTGAAGTGATTTTTACAAGCTTGTTACATTGCAGTCAGCTGGGTCTAGCAGTGGGCTCTCCCGCCATGTAATACGTGCTCACACCAGCCGCTGGCTTCTAGTGCACATCTTGCTTGAATGCACCCTCTTCCACAACAATTAACCAGCAGATGCTTTGATGTGACTAGTGAGCTGCCAAACAAGGCTAATAGTATTACAGCATATTAAAGAAGCAACTGTGTGACCGCTGACACATTTCTTTATTCTGGCTGCAAGACTTTTTTTTTCATTAAATTTTTATTATGATGTCAGTAGGAAAAAAACATGTAATAAAGGATTTGCTTATTACATTGCATGATTAGTCCTGGGGCCATTAGAAATCACATTAGGGCTATGAGCAAGGAACAGAGGATTTCACTAAATATGTGTCAGGAATATTTTTCTTACTATGGCAAAATTAAAAAAAACATTACCTATATGAGATCTACCTATATCATATATCTATATTACAAGAAAAGCAGCAATACAGAGAAAATCCCAAGTGGATGAAGAATTAATAAAGTCAATGGATATGCCGAATTTCACCTCTGAGACCATCATCTATCAGGAGAATGGAGATACCATGACCCCGGTTCAGTGATTCATACAAGCTATTCTATTCCCAAATAGTTCATGACTGCGCTGGTGCACAGCATTCTCTATAGGTGTTACAGAAAGAGTTGAGCAAACAGCTTCCATGGCCCCTCTTGAAGTGAATTCATTTTGGAAAGCAGCTGCTGTGAATCAGCAAATGAGGGTCACAGGACCAGGGGCATACATAGATCTAATAGAGCCTCATAGCAAAGTTTAGTATAGGCGCCCTTGTCCCACCCAATTTCCCAGTACATTAATCACTCCCAGGCAGACTACAAAGGGCAATGCCCCAGGTTTCTGATGAATTTATGATTTCTTTCCATTAATTAGAAGAAATTTTAATTAAGCAAAAATTGTAATAAAAAAATTACTCATTGAACTACTACTACTCTCATTTTTGCCCTCACCATCACTCCCCTCTTCTCCTTGCTTGGTGTGCAGTTGCAAAGCTACTTCTAATTGTTAATCATCTTTTGCTATAATTGCTGGTCTGCCCTCTCTCTCTCTCTTTGCCTGAGCAATTAGATTCCTAGCTTGCTAAGTTCCGGCAAAGGTATTTGTTTCTGTTGTCTGCACATGAGCCTGTTTACCATTGTGACTATATGCTGCCAGCCTGGCCTTGGAGTTGTGTCACAGATTCGCACAAACTTCAGCAAAGAACAGATCCCTGTATAGGGGTTAAAGGGTGAATACCAGGGGACTGCCAGCACAGTGCCCTTAGGATAGCCCAAAGTCAAACCAGTTAATTGGCACAAAGGCTCCACAGTCATTGTCCGTGACTCCACATATTACAAAGCTGCCTGCCTGCAGCTACCACTAGGGGGAACTCAGTGCATATGAGTTTATACAGGTGCCATTGTCTGCAGTGGAAACTGTTATCAACTCTTTGTACTGAAAATGCAGAGTTTTCACATTTGAAAAGGAAGGAGTTCATTGTTGGGCCCATCCTCCCCTGGTCTACGTCCATTGAAGTTACACCACTGCACGGGACTATATGCAGAAAATGTGTAAGATGGAACTTGGCCATTTTACACTGGGCACTTGTATTGTTTGTCTTGTCTGCTTTTTCTTCCAGGGCTCATTGTAGTATGGACCAACCCAATACCCCATCACTCTGGGTGGGAATTGTATCTATCATATTTACCCAGGTATATTTCAACATTTTTGAACATCAAGGTTTTGAATTAATTTGCATAGTCAATATCTTAGAATGTATTTAGAAGTACAGTACAGACCAAAAGTTTGGACACACCTTCTCATTCAAAGAGTTTTCTGTATTTTCATGACTATGAAAATTCTAGATTCATACTGAAGGCATCAAAACTATGAATTTACACATGTGGAATTATATACTTAACAAAAAAGTGTGAAACAACTGAAAATATGTCTTATATTCTAGGTTCTTCAAAGTAGCCACCTTTTGCTTTGATTACTGCTTTGCACACTCTTGGCATTCTCTTGATGAGCTTCAAGAGGTAGTCACCTAAAATGGTACTTCAACAGTCTTCAAGGAGTTCCCAGAGATGCTTAGCACTTGTTGGCCCTTTTGCCTTCACTCTGCGTTCCAGCTCACTCCAAACCATCTCGATTGGGTTCAGGTCTGGTGACTGTGGAGGCCAGGTCATCTGGCATAGCACCCCATCACTCTCCTTCTTGGTCAAATAGCCCTTACACAGCCTGGAGGTGTGTTTGGGGTCATTGTCCTGTTGATAAATAAATGACGGTCCAACTAAACGCAAACCGGATGGAATAGCATGCCTGCTGCAAGAAGCTGTGGTAGCCATACTGGTTCAGTATGCCTTCAATTTTGAATAAATCCCCAACAGTGTCACCAGCAAAGCACCCCCACACCATCACACCTCCTCCTCCTCCATGCTTCACGGTGGGAACCAGGCATGTAGAGTCTATCCGTTCACCTTTTCTGCGTCGCACAAAGACACAGTGGTTGGAACCAAACATCTCAAATTTGGACTCATCAGACCAAAGCACAGATTTCCACTGGTCTAATGCCCATTCCGTGTGTTCTTTAGCCTAAACAAGTCTCTTCTGCTTGTTGCCTGTCCTTAGCAGTGGTTTCCTAGCAGCTATTTTACCATGAAGGCCTGCTGCACACAGTCTCCTCTTAACAGTTGTTGTAGAGATGTGTCTGCTGCTAGAACTCTGTGTGGCATTGACCTGGTCTCTAATCTGAGCTGCTGTTAACCTGCGATTTCTGAGGCTGGCGACTCGGATGAACTTATCCTCCGCAGCAGAGGTGACTCTTGGTCCGCCCCTTTCCTGGGGCGGACCTCATGTGAGCCTGGGGCGGTCCTCATGTGAGCCAGTTTCTTTGTAGCGCTTGATGGTTTTTGCGACTGCACTTGGGGACACTTTCAAAGTTTTCCCAATTTTGTGTTAATTCATAGTTTTGATGCCTTCAGTGTGAATCTACAATTTTCATAGTCATGAAAATACAGAAAACTCTTTGAATGAGAAGGTGTGTCCAAACTTTTGGTCTGTACTGTAAGTGTACATATTAACAAACCTACAGTATGTTGCTTATTACCTTTTTACAAGAGAATACTACTAAGTCTTTATTAATTACTTTGGCCTGAAATATGAAATGCAATTTGGAGTCTTAATTATATTAAGACTGTAAGGAGTCAAAGCTAAAATATTGCATCCGGCACTTCATTCCTTCTTCTCCATCCTGAATTATAATGCAATTAACACCTTGGGTCAGAAGGCGTGGGAAGAGGGATGCAGGCATACAATTTTGAAATGTTAATGCTTTTAATAATTCATGCTGCTACCTCCGGGTTTATTAATTACATTTATGCTTCCATTTATGTAAGCACTGTGGGCATATGCCACGGCTGCTGAGGGAGTAAGCCAGCCTTTCAGCTTTCAAAGCAGCTAAACTGTTGAGCAAAGGGTTTGAAGCAATGCAAGGAGCTGAGATTATTAACCCTATATCCTAACATCCAGCAAAAAGTGAGATGTATGTTTTAGTCTAACCCTGTACACACGTATATTGGGAAGTATGGAAGCCATAGAGGAGCGTCATCTGCTTGGGATTCCCCTCTGTGTACTGGAATGGACAGCCCCTCTGAAAATGGGGCACCGCTCTGTTGGGTATGTTCATGTATTTCATGGAAGGTCACTGTAAAAGTTGCCATGAAAATGCTAGTTGACATATGCCTAGATAAGGCCACTTTCACATTAGCGGCAGCACGGATCCGGCGGGTGAAGGGAGCCGCCAGATCCGTGCTGCCGCAGGTACACGTGAGGAACCGGCACAGTGCTCCGGCCCCACACGTGTCACATACACATACACACACACACATAGACATACACACAGACATACACATACACAGACATACTTACATGCTCCCAGCAGCTCCGCACAGCACAGGAGGAGGAGGACGGCGCGCACATAGGAAGATTCCCCGCAGCGCCCCCTGCTGGAGGGAGAATCTTCCTCTGTGCGCGCAGTCCTCCTCCTGTGAGGTGCGGAGCTGCTGGGAGCATTTAAGTATGTATGTGTGTATGTCTGTGTGTATGTCTGTGTGTATGTGTATGTGTTTGGTGTGCTGTGGACGGATCCGTCATGAACTCCATTGAAAGTCAATGGAGGACGGATCCGTTTACTGATCCGTTGGATCCGACGGATCCGTCCCCATTGACTTCCATTGGGGGTCATTCCGGATCCGTCTTGGTGCGGATAAACAGTACGAAGAGCAAACCGCAGCATGTTGCGGTTTGCTCTCCGGTCTGAAGACTGAACAGAATGCTTTCAGGAGCATTCCGTTGTCTTCAGTTCAGTTTTTTCCCCATTGACAATGAATGGGGACAAAACTGAAGTGTTTTATTCTGGTATTGAGCCCCTATGACGGAACTCAATACCGGAATTCCAAAACGAAAGTGTGAATGTAGCCTAAGGCTTCCTCTGTTGAAAACAGCTGAATGGCGTGGGTGAGCAAAGCTGTAGTTGTGTTCATTTTAAATGGGGGTTGTCTTTCATTTAATCTGAAATAAACTTAGAAGAACTATAAAATAATTGAATGGGGAATACAGAGCTATCTACTAATGCTTTGCTTTTAGTATAAGATGGTTCTCAACCTGCAAAGCAACAGTGCCCTTTTCCACAGGGCCTCACACTGACATGCTGTTTTACCTAATTCTGTGATTGCTTTCTTAGGATAGATTTTGTCCCTTTTTTGTAATATTGTAGTCATAAATGTAATAAGTGTCTAAAACACATTATTTGTTGAGGAAAATTGCAATCAAATTAGGATGCATTTTGTTTAGTAAATTTTCTCAACTATATTTTTAGGATTGTATATTAATCTACAGAGATGAGGTTATTTCTTGAAATTGGCTTTAAGTCAATTCCTAACAAATCTTTCCGAAGATTCAGTTTGGGAATGAATAAATCTGACCCATTTCAAAAGTGCTCCAGTTTGCCTGAAAATTTGTGCATGACACTCTGAGGTCTCCTAGGATTTTTTCCCCTCTTGTCTTTCTCTCTCTTTTTTTAATAAAGTTATCTATCTCTGTCTCCCCTCTCTCAAGCTCTGTAATGCAAAGACAGCAATAGTAAATAATGTCAGAGTGACACTGACAAATAGCTATGGGTAAATGTAGAGTTGGCGGTTTTAACAAACAGCTTGTTTAATAGCACACTGCAGTATTGGATTTGTTATGCTTGTTTAAATATAAAAGCTCTAAAATTGTCTCTTATTGGGGTAAATGCCTGCTGGTGCTTATAACACATAGTAGCATCAGAAAAAACTGTGGATTGTTCTGAACAAGCAGTCCAAAAATAAACCCTTAATGGGTGGTGGATGCCTGCCTGTGTTTATACATTCACAGTTGTACTGGAAAAAGCAGTGGATGCAGCAAAAATATGCACTGACCATGATGCTGCAAAATATGCTCATTATATACTATTCATTTTTAACCCATTCGCTACCAGCGCCGTACATGTATGGTGCCCGCTCACACATGCAGCAGGCATCATGGCCGGCAGGTCTTATTACTGCGACAGGCAATAATGCTGATCATGCTAATTAAATCAGTAAATAAGCCCTCACACAGCTCAGTAGATATAACTATAAAAAAGTTATGGGGGTCAGATTATGGTGATGTAAAAAAACATTTTTTTTTTCAAAGTTTAAATTTATTTTTACACTATTTAGACATACAAAAGCCTATACATATGAGGTATTGTTGTAATCATACTGACCCAGAGAATGAAGGGAATAGGTCATTTTTGCCACAGATCAAACAATGTGGGAACAAAACATGTAAAACTGTGTAGGAATTGGATTTTGTTTTCCAATTCCACCCCATTTGGAATTTTTTTTACCACTTCCCACTATATTGTATGTCATAATTAATGGGGCATTAGAAAATGCAACTTGTCCCGCAAAAAATAAGCCCTCAGCTATGTGAATAGAAATATAAAAAGTTAAGATAGGCTCAAGTAAGATAGGGAAGAAAAATGAAAATGCAGAAACGAAAAAACCTTGGTAGTGAAGGAGTTAATTGAAGAAATTTTGTAACACGTTTTTGGAAAAAAAACTGCGTAATTGCACGTCCATAGCCAAAATATATGCTGCTGGTGATGCTGAAAAATTCCTTTTTTTTTTACAGTTATTAACTCTAGAAAATTTGCAATAACAGCAAAAACCCTGTAACACACCACAATAAACTAACTGACCCTATCTTCTTCCTAGTGCTATCAAGTACTATGTAAATATATCTTCCCAATCCACAGCAATGTCCCTATAAGACCGAAACTGGCTGTCTTGTGCGTTTAATTGCTGTGTCTGTGACAGACACCAGTGGTTGTGCACAGAAAGATGTCTCTGTCTGGAACCTTACACAATGCTTACTAGACAAGTCCATATCATCCCTCCTGATTGGTAGTGAGGCTGACTGCAAGGTGTTATGTGTAAGCATGCCAGCCAGGAACCTGCCCAGAATCATGTTATGCTCTGTCTTCATTTTCCCTGCCCTGTGTCCTTAACTAGTCTACTGAATTTGATATGTAAAAAGGCAGGAACCATCTTGCACGTCCATCCAAATCAAATTGCCAAAACTTCAGTTTTGTTTGGAAGTAAAATTTTGTAACAACATTGGTTCACTTAGAATATATTTGCTCATCTCTGTTAAACTACTAAATTATATTAACTAAATGATCTTTCATAATGCAAAAAATAAATACATTACGATTACAAATTATCAGTTCATAATTTGTGGTATGGTTACTTTTCTTTGAAGGGCTGAAACATGCATTCAGTTTTCCCAGAATCAATATTTATCACCTTTACACAGGAAAAGAGATAATTGTCTGATTGCTGGGGGTGTGATCAATAAAACCCCCACAGATCATGAGAGTAGGCATCCTGTGTTGAATGTAGTGGTGGTTGAATATGCATGCTGCTGCACCATTTAAAGTCTATGGGTCTGAAAGATTTAGCTGAGTCAGCTATCTTCACCAGTCTCATAGACTTATTAATACTTATTCTTCTTAGGTTGAGTAGTTTCTGTACTGTATGCCATGTTGTTTGTGCTTATGTTTCCTTTTTATTAGCTTATACAATGTAAGTTTGTTTGTAAGTTGAATTTAAAAAAATGGTAGTTTATTTAAAATATGTGTTTGGATAAAAATATATGTTTAGTCTACGATATCTAAGGCCTAACCAAATAGCTGTCAAGGTATTCTTGAATTTTGGATTGGATCAATGTGAATCCTAGGTGTGAAACAAGATATTTAAAAACCAAAACATCAGAGAAATAGAACTTGAAATACTAATTTATCTTTGACTTGTGCTTCCATTTTGGCGTAGATGCTCGATATGCTTCCTTGTCTTGCATAGGGATCTTGTGATGCTGGCAATTACAGACAGTTTCCAGCATTGCAGGATCTCAATGTGATGCAAGGGATCTCAGCTTCAGTCGTGGAGTAGATTACCAGTCTACAGAGGAGATATAACAACAACAACAATTTTCACCACTATGCCACCTTGGGGCAGATTTATCAATGCTGTTGCTGTAGATTGGTTTGGGCTATGTAAAAAGTATATTTGAGCTTATACTGTAAAATATCATGTGGCTCATGATTACAATGGTTTAAGATTTTGTATAAATAAAGTTTAATCACGGTATAATGCCAAGTGCAACCCCCTCTCCATTCTTAAGATCTCTGTTAACTGTCAGTGAATGGATTCATGCATTGTTTACCTACAGTGGCTTGTCATGTCCAGCTGTCATGGGTGCAGGACTCCTTACAAAGCATCAAGCAGTCTCTGAATGTAAATATTCATTATGTAGTAATTAAGCATATTCATGCTGAAAATTTTTTAAGAAAAGCTCTACAATTAAAATTAGTATCTTGTGCTGTTCATTAGGAGTCTTTAATTACTACAGTCCTTTACTTCCTCCCTACTGATGTTTGCTGTAGGAGTAGACAGATGACCAGACTGCAAGACTACTTTACACGGCAAACAATGATAACCTCCTGTTAATAAATTAGGAAAGAGAGGTCTTAATTTTACAGCAAAATGGCTTTACAAATGTCATTTGGTTTTCCATAAGTTCTAAGAGGATTGTAACACTCTTATCTTTTACTGGAGGTATACTTTAAAGGGGTTGTCTCACTTCAGCAAATGGCATTATAATGCAGACAAAGTTAATACAAGCCACTTACTAATGTATTGTGATTGTCCATATTGCCTCTTCTGCTGGCTAGATTAATTTTTCCATCACATTATACAATGTTCATTTCCATAGTTACGACCACCCTGCAATCCATCAGCAGTGGCCGTGCTTGCACATTATAGAAAAAGTGCAGGCCTCTCTGGTGGCTGGGACCATGAGAGTGTGCACAATCCTGCACTTTTTCCTATAGTGTGCAAGCAAGGCCACCACTGCTGGATTGACGGGTGGTTATAACCATGGAAACAAACAGTGTATAATGTGATGGAAAAAAAATTCTGCAAGTGAAGGAGGCAATATGGACAGCCAGAATACATTAGGAAGTGCCTTCTATTAAAATTCTCTACATAATAAATGTAATTTGCTGAAATGAGACAACCTCTTTAAAGGGAGTCTGTCACCACGATTTTGACTATTAAGTTATTTATAGCACTGGATTCAGCTGACTATAAGCATCTCCAAAACGTTATTGTTATAGGGCATAAATGAAGATCTGATGTTAAAAATACCTTTTTTATCAACTGTCAATCTCTTTCTTAAGGAGCCCAAGGGGATGTGCCAGCGATGTTGGAGCCCGGCCACGGCGATTCAGTTGGAGCCCAGGACCGCCCACCTCATTAATATTCACTTCACTGCTTGAAGCAGTGAAGCTCCGGCACGGCTGTAATCCCGCGCAGGCGCAGTACATTAAGTGGTCTGCGCCGTGCGGTCTGCCGGCTACAGCTTCACAGGATGTACTGCGCCTGCGCGGGATTACAGCCGTGCCGGAGCTTCACTGCTTCAAGCAGTGAAGTGAATATTAATGAGGTGGGCAGTCCTGGGCTCCAACTGAATCGCCGTGGCCGGGCTCCAACATCGCTGGCACATCCCCTTGGGCTCCTTAAGAAAGAGATTGACAGTTGATAAAAAAGGTATTTTTAACATCAGATCTTCATTTATGCACTATAACAATAACGTTTTGGAGATGCTTATAGTCAGCTGAATCCAGTGCTATAAATAACTTAATAGTCAAAATCGTGGTGACAGAATCCCTTTAAGCTTTATTTTCAACTGGATCAAACCATGCTCTATTTCATGCCCCACCACACTCCTGTAATATCCATTTCAAAAGTCTTGAATATCAATAGTTGCCTCCAAAAATGCTACAGCTTTTTTTGTTACTTCACCTGTGACAATGTTCGTGGTCCTCTTAATAGGGTATCTCCATCTTGTCAAGTGATGGTACATTGGTAAAATATGCCATCACTTTATGATCATGAGAGTCCACCCTCTGGGATCTTCAGAATGAAGGGGCAGCAGCTACCAGCTATTTAGTTCTACACCATATGTCCCCTCCACTGTCTTTACCTAGCTCTTTCATCCTCAGGATTAAAGGGAGTCCCAGAGCTTGAACACCACTGATCGTTTATCAAGATTAGAATAACCTTTTAACCATTTTTAATTTACAAACAACAAAAAATATGAGAGTTGTGCTCCACTGAAAAAGCATGGAACTGTATTATGAGCATAGTGTCCATTGGCTTTTGGCAATCAAATATGACATTATTTGTGCCTCATTTGTAGTATTATGTGGTCAACTGTTCAACAGGGTCAAAGTCTGTGATAAAAGTCATTTGGTATTATAAATTAGAAGTGATAATGAGAAGTATAAAGAAGTAATTGTTCACTATACTGACTGTCTGTCCTGAGAGTCATGCCCAGCATAGTGTTTGAAGAAAGATTACATGACATTGTAAATATGTGTTCTACGTTGTAAACCTGATATACATACTGTGCTTAGCTTAGATTTCACAAATGAAAAAAGATGAAGCTTCTTCCGCAAAATTACAGCAAGATTTACAGCAACTATCAATTTGTATGGCACTCGACAGTCTAGCAAAACTTGATTGCCTGGTCTCTATGGAAATAGCCCCAAAGGAATTTTGAAGGGCTTCTAGATATGTGGTTGGGATGGAGCCTAAAGCAAAATAACCCAAAGAACTGAACCACATAAAGCAAGTACATGTTTTTTTTATTTGGGTGTTAATTGTCCAGTGGTTTTATCCAAAATATCTTCAAACTCAGGAGAAGTCAAGTAAAATGTCTGGCACAGGGGCGTACATAGAAATCATAGGGCCCCATAGCAAGAATCTGAATTGTGCCCCCTAACTCTGCCCAGTACCCACCCCTGGCCCATCCCACCTCCTGCCCTGGCTCCTCCCCTGCCACACCCCATTTGCTGCAAAGGGAACGCCGTAGGTACAAAACTCATAAAACGGTGGAGGAATTGCTTTTTTTCCCCAATTCACCCCCCCTCCCATTAAAAATTAGTATGAAAGCCTAGTAGCCACCAAATTCCGAGACTGTCCTGCCAGAACTGGGGCGGTACAAGTACAGATAATGTTGTTATCACCTGCAGTCCTATGTAACACTACAGATAACACAGGGATAACTCTCTGAGTACAGATAATGTAGTATATGTCACCTGCAGTCCTATGTAACACCACAGGTAACACAGTGATAACTCTCTGAGCACAGATAATGTAGTAGATGTCACGTCCGGTCATATGTAACACTACAGATAACACAGGGATAACTCTCTGAGTACAGATAATGTAGTAGATGTTACCTGCAGTCCTATGTAACACCACAGAAAACACAGTGATAAGGCTACTTTCACACTAGCGTTTTGGAATTCCGGTATTGAGCTCCGTCATAGGGGCTCAATACCGGAATAAAACGCTTCAGTTTAGTCCCCATTCATTGTCAATGGGGACAAAACTGAACTGAAGACAACGGAATGCTCCTAGAAGCATTCCGTTCCGTCTTCAGACCGGAGAGCAAACCGCAACATGCTGCGGTCTAGTCTGTTAAGCCATGTTATGATGGGAATTCCAGTAATCATTTGCAAGAAAATTTAACATTCTCCATGTTTGCTAAACAGTTATGGGCTGTTTTGTAATTCCATATTTTCTTTATTAAAATGAAAAAAGATGATGGTATTAAATTGTATATTCTGTGGCTCATATGGAGGGATCCCTACAGGGGACAAACCTTTCATGGTGTTCACATGCCATTATGGGGACATGGACAAGCAGTTTCTTTATCAGACTCCTCTTTAATGCTGTTTTAGTATCGACGTTATTATATCTGCATGCAATTACCTGAATTTATTGTGGATTTCTTCATTTTAACGGATGAATAGATCACATAACGTCTGCTGTTATCATTTTCCAAGTGAGCTGCTACAAGTACAACTCCTAACCCTCAAACTCCCACAAATAGAATAGCACATTTCCAATTAAAGTAACTGACCTCCAGTCTTAGAAAACCAATATATTCTTTGCTCAAGCTTCCTCTGCTGATACCAAGTTAACTTCCATTTATTTTTCTTTTTTTATCAAACAGAACTATCTCTATATAATATATCATGGGATTAAAAAAAAAAATGTCATGAAAATCTACATTATTACAAAATATTTTTGAACATACTAGTCACTAAATTGATGTCGGCATCCAGACAGTTTTCATGAATCTGCCCTTATGTGTACAAGTTAGCTTAAGACTGTATTACACAGCCCGATGTGGCAGACGATTGTTGGGAGGGAAGTGTTCCCTCCCAGCAATCGCCTGCTCGCTAACGAAGGAGACCATTGCTATTATATGCAGCTATCTCCTCCACAGTATGGGGAGGAGCGATCATTATACATCACGATCTGCCACCTGCAAATGATAATTTTTTAACAGACTCGGATTTGCTTGTTCATCGGGCAATCAGTGGTAGTATTCAAACACTCGTTAATGCTCATCTGCCGGAAAATCGTCAGGTGTAATACAAGCTTTATACCTGTACACAAAATACCAGGTTTAAGATGGCGACATCACAGCAAGAAAAGCTTTTTTGTTCAAATTTTCAAGAGGTTCCATTATAACAGTACAGTGAAATTTTGCATCATTATTTTTTAATCACCCTGTGCTATAATTTTGCATCATTATTTTTGAATCACCCTGTCTGTATGAATGATTCAAGATTATGGGAGGCCCAGATTGAGAAAAAAAGAAGTACTTATTCATTTGGTCAAATCTCAGTTCCTTCATTTGCCAATGAATCTGAAAATGGTATATGCTATGATCTTTGGATCCAGGTTGGATTAAAGATTTCTTTATCTTAGTATATGTCTGAAGGACAAGTGTGAAAATTAAGTCTTGATAGGCTAATCTGCTCTTCCAAACATTTGCTAATTAAAGATTCACAGCAAATTTTACATACAAAGCCCTGGACTTTGACAGATCATTGATGGGTTGTTGTGATCTTGGTGCCTGTCAGTGAAAAGGGTTTGTGATTAACAACTGCACTCCCAGCTGTAGCTGTTCCAGCCAAGACCAGTATTGAAAGAAGATAATAAAAAGGCATGCCATCCACCTTATTGCCATAAAATCCACTCTTTATAAATAGTAAGACCTTGGGTTCTTAACAGAACTCAGGTGCTTTCTTACCATACTGCCCTTAAAGGCTGTTTCTGGTTTCTATATATTGATGACCTGTCTTCAAAATAGGTCATCAATATCAAATCTGTGAAGGTCTGGCACCCAGCACTGCACTGATCAGCTGCACATGGTAGCCGCCGGCGCCGCAAAAAACACAATGAGAGCTAAGCTCCATTAAGCTGGCGCGGCCACTAAACAATGGGCAAAGCTTTCTGTTTCTGGCTCCATCCACTGTGTTGGCTCTTGTGGTTGTGGCATCCCTACAGCTCATCAGTAGGGATGCTGGTCTTTGGATATGTTATATATATATAAAATGTACTTCAATCCCTTGATGTCCTATGACGTACATGTATGTCGGAAGTCGTCAGTTTAAAGATTGCACAGTGAAGACAGCGAGGGCCATAGCTGATGTATTTCTACTGTTTCAAACATCAAAGGCCCGGGGCTAATGATTGCAGCCATTTAACTCTTCAGATGACATGGTGAAATGTGACCACAGCATCTGAGCAGTGAAAGTGTGGGAGCCACATTTTCCCATGCCTGTAACAGCTTGCCTTAGCTGAGATAGAGGAAGCTGTTATATTCCAGTGATAGACCAGAGCCTACTTGGGGCTCTGATGCCTATCACTGGTATATTCCAATACAGGCCTGCAGGTGGCAGCACTGCATTGAATATAGTGAATGCTGTATAAATATCCATCACATAATACAATTGGTAATCTAATGATTGTTTGTAATAATCACCTAAAATTACTGAAAATAGGTAAAAAAAATATTAAATTATATAAAAGCTCAAATCAACCCCCTTTCTCCAATATTAAAATTAAAAAACATGAAAAATATATACAATAAGCATCAACTCATCTGAAAATGCCTGTACTATTAAAATATAAAAAATATTTATCCCATATGACGAACAGTGCAACAGAAAAAAATGCCCAATTCCCCGTTTTTCATCACTTCACGTCCCCAAAAACTGAATAAAAAGTGAACAAAAACTCTTACACAATTGGATTTTTTTTCCAGCTACCCACTATGTCGCATTCAGTAAATGGTTGCATTAGAAAGTACAACTTGTCCCACAACAAAAGCCCTCATAAAGCTATGTGGACAGAAAAATAAAAAAGTTATGGCTCTGGGAAGACAAGTTGAAAAAAAACAAAAATGGAAAATCACCGGTTCCTCTACGGTTTAATCTCTGCTCATTCTTAGACATCACATAGGTGGTGCAAATCAGTCATTGACAGCTACCTTTCTATGCAGAGTCATGCAGAGTAATGTGTCAATCACTGATATGACCACCCACATGACTCCTAAGATCAGAAAGAGCAAAGATGTAAAGGACAAAAATAACACTTATAGTGAATATATATCTATCAAACTATATATCAATCTACTTAGTTCCTCCTGCTCTACAACGTGCTGTCTGCAGATTGCATTGCATTTTATTAAGTTCATATATTTTATTAAGTTCAAATTTTTTTTTTTTATGTGTCTGGAAGGAGTGGCACCTTCTGGTGTGAATGCGCTCCTATTACCAGGGGAGTAGCATTCATGTGCACTTTTGCCCCACCTATCTAAGAGGCGACCTTGATTAAGGTGGTACATATAGGTGTGTGTGCTCCTCCTCTCATTGGTTGCTGATGCACATAGAGGTAACTAGGAGCAGCACACTATATGTGCAGGGTCTGCACACCTAAACATAGATGCACAACCACATAGTTAGGTTTAGCGTAGGACCTGCCTGAACTGAGACCACCGTGGTGCTGGGTAGGTGGGCACAGATGTATTTTGATCAAAATGTATTGGCTAAGAGTCTCAGATTTTATCTATAGAGTGAGGGCTTAGTCCATATATTGTTTGCATCTATTGTTTTAGTGCATTTTTTCCGTGAATTTCGCATTTTATTAATTCCATTTAAGAGGTTAAGGTTTGATAATACTAAGGTAGTGGAAAGATATCTACTGTTCTCTTTAACCAATCTTTTCTTTCTCCATATTGTAATGTTCCCTGGATTGTGTGATTCAGTATACATTTTCAAAACCTTTGGGAAATATTTTATTGCTATTATTATTAACATTGTAACCGTATAATGAGGTTTATTGATTTCCTTCAAACAAAAAGTAGAAATTGAGAAATCTGTGCACTTCTCTGAAGTTACTTATGTTGCTGAACAACGAATCCCTATTAGTATACTCTGTTCAAGGCAATGAAAAGTTTTTTAAGCATTGTGCTCCATATCTAGTCTAGATTCAGTTTTAGTCTAGATGCAGTTAGAAAGGGTAGAATATTTTAATATTTCTTTAGTTTTTATGTTGCTATGATCAAGAGGAGATGTTCTACAGTGTTAAATACCCATCATTTTACATGTGCATGTGTCCAAAATTACTGTCCCATCTTATAGACAAATGTTCTTTACTAGAGATGAGCGAATATTAAAATGCTCGTGTGCTCGGTACTCGGTACAAACTTTTCCAAAAGTTCGTATATTCGTACCGAATAACGAACCCTATTGAAGTCAATGGGAGATACAAGCATTTTTGCAGGGGACCCAAGTTCTTCGCAGGCAAGGTTGCCTAAACACCTGAAAACCTCTGAAAGTGATGGAAACACCACAGAAATGGATAGGGAACACCAGGCGCAGCATGCATGGAGCAGGCAGAGACAGTGCAAGGACTGACAGGACCTTGTCCGATAAAGCGTACGCTATTGCTACGTATAATTTACTCTATACGCTGTTGCGTATGAATTCAAGACACCATTACCACTTGCAAGCATAGAGAAGCTGTCACTCAACTTTCTGAGATTTTTGAATGACAACTTGTTGATCAGGACTCTAAGAAAGCTGGGTGATTACGATCTAATAGAAGTTAATAGTCATGTGTGTCAGGATTTATCACTTATGTTTAGATCAACTCAGATTTTACAGCATCATACATGGGAAAGCTGGGTGACAGGATGTGAATGGCTGCTGTAAGGTAGCAGACACTGGTAGCGGACTGACCCAGTGATCAATGCTGACATGCTGAGGTCTGGTCACCTGCACCTGGATCAGTCCAGTACCACAGTAGTTGGGCCTCAGAAAGAAGTTTTTTTGGAGAGACAGTAGGCGCAGCGGAGGAGGAGGAGGAAAATTTTCAAAAGCCAGTAGTACTTGGATGTCAGGCAGAAATTTTGGAATAGAGACAGTAGGTGAAACACCGGAAAACTACAATTTTAAATAGCCACTAAAATGGCCTCAGGATGAAGTTTTTGGAGAGAGACAGTAGGCGACCAACAGGCCTTTTGTGCCCCGACGTAAAGATTGTGTGTAGAGAGCCTGTTGGCCTTCCGTAAACATTATGTGTAGAGAGCCTGTTGGCCCTCCGTAACATTTTTTGTAGAGAGTCTGTTTGTCCTTGGTAAAAAATTGTGTGTAGAGAGCCTGTTGACCTTCCGTCAAAATTGTGTCTAGAGAGGCTGTTGGCCTTCCTTAAAAATTTTGGTTAGAGAGACTGTTTGCCCTGGGTAAAAATTGAGTTTAGAGAGGCTGTTGACCTTCCTTAAAAATTTTGGTTAGAGAGACTGTTTGCCCTGGGTAAAAATTGAGTTTAGAGAGGCTGTTGGCCCTCCGCAAAAATTTTTGTATAGCAAGCCTTTTGGCCCTCTGTAAATATTGAATTTAGAGAGCCTGAAGGGGAGGAGGATACAAGGGCTCTTATGGACTTCAGCTGCTATCCTGCGGTGGGGAAGAGAAGTGGGGGGATATCCACGACTTGTTCATCTTGATGAACGTCCGCCTGTCTGCCCTGTGAGTCGGCAGGCGGGTCCGTTTGTTGGTGATTATCCCCCCAACAGCACTAAAGACCCTTTCCGACAGTACGCTAGCGGCAGGGCAGGCCAGCAACGCCAAGGCATACTGTGCCAGTTCAGGACATTTGTCCAGCTTGAACAGCCAATAATTGTATGGCGTGGAGTCATCACTCAGGACGCTGGTCTGGTCTGAAACATACTCCCTCACCATCTTGCAGTACAGTTCTGCCCTACTCTGCCTAACCTGTGGACAGGTGGTACACTCTGGCTGGGGTGACAAAAACTTGGCAAAGGCCTGACGCAGTGTACCCCTGTCCTTGCTGGACACGCTGCCTTTTCCCCTGCTCTCCCCTATTACTTGGCCCACTGCAGTCCGTCCCCTGTCGCTAGCAGTGTCAGATGGAAATGCTTGTAGCATTTTTTGCGCCAGGAACTTGTGGTATGAATTGACCCTTGTAGTCCTTCCCTCCACAGGAATTAGAGTGGGGAAATTGTCCTTACACCGTGGGTCTAGGAGGGTGTACACCCAGTAATCATAGGAGACCAGAATGGTCTTCACGCGAGGATCGCGACAAAGGCAGCCTAACATAAAGTCAGCCATGTGAGGCACAGTCCCACAGCGCAACACTTCCCTCTGCTCAATCGACTGACTATCCATCTCCTCTTCCTCCTCTACCTCCACCTCCAATTCCTCCTCCTCAGCCCATACCCACTGAACTGCTGTCATCGAATCGCCCCCTGCACTGTGGCCTAGAGTCTCCTCCTCCTCTACCTTCTCCTCCTGTAATTGATGTGAGGGTGCTCTGGCTGGCAAACAATGGACTGTCTTCCCCCATCTCCCGTGACATGCCTAAATCCTCTGATATTAAGTTTTTAACGATTTTTGGATGAGACACAGCAGCGGGATGGTGACGCTGATGATGTCCGCATCGCCGCTAAGCATATGTGTTGCCTCCTCAAAGGGGCCTAAGATGTGGCAGATGCCAGCCATCCATGTCCACTCCTCATTATACACCTGAGGAAGCTGCCTGGCATGACTACCACCTCTCTGGGAAGCTGTCAGCTGGCAGTCTACTATTGCTCTTCGATGCTGGTACACCCTGGCTATCATTTGCAACGTTGAATTCCATCGTGTGGGAACGTCACACAGCAGCCGATGAACATGGAGTTGTAACAGCTGTTGCACTGTCCTGAGGGTGGCAGCATCAGTGGTGGACTTCCTAAAATGTGCACAGATGCGGCGCACTTTAGTGAGCAACACAGCAAGCTTGGGGTAGGTCTTAAGAAACCGCTGGACCACTATGTTTAGTACATGGGCCATGCATGGCACATGTGTGAGTCCACCAAGTTTCAGAGCCAGGTTACGCCCATTATCACAAACAACCAGACCTGGTTGCAGGTTCTGCGGCACAAGCCACACAGTCATCTCCCCCCTGATGCCCTCTAACAGCTCTTGAGCCTTATGCCTCTTGTCGCCCCAAGCTAAGCAGTTTCAGCACGGCCTGCTGACGCTTCCCCACCGCAGTGCTGCTGCACATTGAGCTACCGACACTCAGCGATGTGGCCATCAATACTCTTTTGGAGGAGGAGGAGGAGGGGGAGATGAAGGGGGGGGTTGAAGGAAGAGGCGTAATGTGCCGGTGAAACAGACACCAAAGTTGGTCCTGCAATTCTAGGTGTGGGTAGCACATGAGCAGGCCCACGGTCAGACTCGGTCCCAGCCTCCACCAGGTTCACCCAATGTGCCATGAGGGAGATGTAGTGTCCCTGCCCACCGGTACTTGTCCACGTGTCTGTGGTTAGGTTGGCCATTCCCTCAAACGTTGCTGAGGGTATGGATGATGTTATCCAACACGTAGCGGTGTAGGGCGGGGATGGTAACGTGTAAAAAATAGTGGCGGCTGGGGACCGAGTAACGGGGGGCTGCCACCTTCATGAGGTTGCGTAAAGTTCCGTTTCCACAAGCCTATATGGCAACATCTCCAGGCTCAGCAGTTTACTGATCTGCACATTTAAGGCTTGTGCAGGGGGGTGGACGGCTGTGTACTTGTGCTTGTGGTCAAAGGTCTGCTGTAGTGACAATTAAACACTGCGCTGGGACACATGAGTGGAGGCGGGGGAGGGATATGGAGTTGCAGGGGTCCTTGCAGGGCTGGAGGTTGGAGCGTCCTGGCCGGGGGCTACTAGGTCACTGACAGTATGTGACACAGGGGCTGAAGCAGCAGTGTCACCATCAGGGGCTGACTGGAGTGCCAACCAATTAGTGGGGTGTTTCTTCTCCAAATGCTTGTGCATGCTACTTGTGGTCAGGTTCTTTTTGTTGACTCCCCTGCTAATCTTGGTGTGGCACAGTTTGCACACCACTACCCGATCGCCCTCTTCATCCATAAAATACTCCCAAACTACAGAGTATCGAGCTTTGCGCACTGGAGCTTGACCACTGGGAACACTTGGGGAAATAGTAGCTCGGGCCCTGCTTCTCCCTCTGCCCAGCCTACTGCCTCTCCCAACCGGTTGTGGTGCTGATGTTACCTCACACTTAGAACCGCTTTCTTCCTGTGCCTGATCAACCCAAGTTGGATCTGTCCCCTCATCATCACCCAGCTCTTCCTCAGAGTCCCCACTCTGACTTACTTCCCTGCCAACTACCTCACCCCCTGACACCTGTGTCTCGTCATCGTCCACCACCTCCTCAGATGCCACAGGTAAATCCCCACCCTCATGACCCTGAGACTGCACCAGCTCTTGCGAATCAGGGCAGAGAATCTTCTCTGGTAGCACATCAGGGAAGGGTTCACTGTAGAGTTCCAGTGAGTAAGTCTTCACATGAGATTGGACCGTGGAGGATCCAGGCTCGGGAGAAGGAGGGTGAGGTGGAGGATGGACAGGTCCACTGCCCTGGCTGTCATGATTGGACTGGCTGGAAGACGGGGCAGTGGACATATGGCTGGACGCACTCTCCGCCATCCATTTCAGCACATTCTCTTGCTCTTGGGGGTCGGTCAAAGGTGTACCCTGCAGCCCAGGCATCTTGAATTGGCGTCTTTCAACTGCTCCCACAGCAGAAGGCACAGTGTCACCCAGCACACTACCACGTGCACTGCCTCTGCCACCAGACCAGTTCCATGCCCACGTCTCCCACATCTACCACCTTTCCCCTTTCCCCTGGTGTTCTCCATTCTTTATATACAGTACAGACCAAAAGTTTGGACACACCTTCTCATTCAAAGAGTTTTCTGTATTTTCATGACTATGAAAACTGTAGATTCACACTGACGGCATCAAAACTATGAATTAACACATGTGGAATTATATACTTAACAAAAAAGTGTGAAACAACTGTAAATATGTCTTATATTCTAGGTTCTTCAAAGTAGCCACCTTTTGCTTTGATTACTGCTTTGCACACTCTTGGCATTCTCTTGATGAGATTCAAGAGGTAGTCACCTGAAATGGTATTCCAACAGTCTTGATGGAGTTCCCAGAAATGCTTAGCACTTGTTGGCCCTTTTGCCTTCACTCTGCGGTCCAGCTCATACCAAACTATCTCGATTGGGTTCAGGTCTGGTGACCGTGGAGGCCAGGTCATCTGGCGTAGCACCCCATCACTCTCCTTCTTAGTCAAATAGCCCTTACACAGCCTGGAGGTGTGTTTGGGGTCATTGTCCTGTTCATAAATAAATGATGGTCCAACTAAACGCAAACCGGATGGAATAGCATGCCGCTGCAAGATGCTGTGGTAGCCATGCTGGTTCAGTATGCCTTCAATTTTGAATAAATCCCCAACAGTGTCACCAGCAAAGCACCCCCACGCCATCACACCTCCTCCTCCATGCTTCACGGTGGGAACCAGGCAGGTACAGTCCATCCGTTCACCTTTTCTGCGTTGCACAAAGACACGGTGGTTGGAACCAAATATCTCAAATTTGGACTCATCAGACCAAAGCACAGATTTCCACTGGTCTAATGTCCATTCCATGTGTTCTTTAGCCCAAACAAGTCTCTTCTGTTTGTTTCCAGTCCTTAGCAGTGGTTTCCTAGCAGCTATTTTACCATGAAGGCCTGCTGCACACAGTCTCCTCTTAACAGTTGTTGTAGAGATGTGTCTGCTTCTAGAACTCTGTGTGGCATTGACCTGGTCTCTAATCTAAGCTGCTGTTAACCATTTTAGGTGACTACCTCTTGAAGCTCATCAAGAGAATGCCAAGAGTGTGCAAAGCAGTAATCAAAAGGTTGCAAAAGGTGGCTACTTTGAAGAACCTAGAATATAAGACATATTTACAGTTGTTTCACACTTTTTTGTTAAGTATATAATTCCACATGTGTTAATTCATAGTTTTGATGCCTTCAGTGTGAATCTACAATTTTCATAATCATGAAAATACAGAAAACTCTTTGAATGAGAAGGTGTGTCCAAACTTTTGGTCTGTACTGTATATATATATATATATATATATATATATATATATATATCTATATAAGTATAGAATGTATGAAGTTAGCTTGCACACGTGTGCACAAAATGCTATTATGCACGCACAATACTCCCCACAGTATACACACTATACTAATGTACATATCAGCTTTATTAGAATAGATCCCTTACAGTATCACACACTATATGACACTGTGAGAGCACCTAATGTATGATATACAGCACAGATTACAGCAAGCAATACTGGAGGGTATTCTGTATCTGTAGGGTCAGACAATGACTCTACAGACTGCAGTATATTTCTGCTGTGCTGCTTGCAGAAATTTGAATCGCATTTCTGTAGCTGAAGTGTAGTCTTTAAAAAGACTTTTGGGTCACAAATGCAGTTCCCTGCCTAATAGAAATGAATATTCTCCTATTACGTACGCTTTCGCTATCCCTATCACAAGCACACTCTTTCCCTCTCCTAAAACCACAAGGTGTGTGATCCGAGCCCCAGGCATACACATATATATAATAGCACGTCACCTGATGCAGGCAGCCAATCACTCCTAGACGCGTAGAAAAGGTAGTAGGTCATGGCAGGAGGTCCCCCAGGCTTCCCTGCATTTTTATTGGCTAAGAAATAGGCGCTAAACATGCAGGGAGGAGTTAAAAAAAAAACACGAATTTCACACGCTACTCGGCCCAGTAACGAATATTTAGTACGCGAGTACGCAAATATCCGTGTGGATAACGAATCTTTACGAATATATTCGTTCATCTCTGTTCTTTACACTTTCATTTTCGCTGGTCTTATCTGTGTATAAAAAATATGGTTGTCCATGATTTTTAGGTAAGCTCAGGTTGTCCAAACATTTCTTAGATAGCCCATTCATTGGAATGTTCAAATAATCAAATGTCTGTTTGAATCAATGATTGTCTGTTTAATGCAAGACATGAAAATTCCTCAATAGCAAAATTTGTTCTCTGTAGCAACAGTCCTCTCCAGCTGAGAGAGTAGTATCATGAACAGAGGACCTCTTCTCGGTTAAGTCAAAGTTCCTGAAAAGGGTATATGAGAATAGGTTTTCTTAGTTGGAAAACTTCTTTGATTTCTATTGTGGTGCATTTATCATCTGGTGTCCTTTCAAAAAAAAAACAAAATGGCGGTGTCCACTCTTTTAAAGACCCTTTTACATGGGTTGACACAGCAGCCTATAATTGGGTATGAACCTGCCTGCTCATCAGAGGAGGTTAGAGCTGCATTTACTTGCAGAAATCACCTCTGCAGTAAGGGGACCAGCTAAAGCTCCTGGTTTCGCCTGTGCTGGACAGCCAGACCACATTGACTATAACGGGACCTGGTGAGGATCTGGTGAGGAGCCTGTTTCCAGCATTAGTGCCAGGAGCTGTCTAGATGTAAACTGGTGCTTGCACCATTTTTTGTCCATTTGAATCCCCACACTTATGAAATTAGCCAGATCCCCGCCGAGTCCCATTATAGTCAATGGGCTCTGGCAGGTAAAGGCACTATCTATCTATTCCCGATCTGATGAACTCTGGCAGGCTGTACCTCTGCCAAAACAGCCTGCTGGATAGTTTTAATGCTAGTTTGAAACTATCCTTCCCAATATTTTCTCCAAATCCCCCGATATGCCTGTTAAGATTTTTTCCCATAAATGTTATATATTACTTATTGCTTTTGAATAGGCAATATTTCCTCAATTTGTGTAATATCTAATCTATCAATTCACAAAATCAGATTCCCAGCTAATGAGGGTGATTTATATTGCAGATAATTCATTTTTATAGGTTCACTTGTCTAAATGTATGATTTAACACAACTCGTAACATTTTTATGTATTTTTATCATTTGCAGTCTTCCATAGTGCTGAAGATAAACCAACACAATATACAGTGTACAACACAAAAACCTACTGACCAATACTCCGTTGTCTGGATATGTTTATTCTTGTCAGTATTACAAACAATTAATATAATTATACAAGTATATGATTTCTAGGTTTGAGATTCAAAGTCCCCTTAAAACAATAAGTAAAAATATTATAGGAAAGTGCTTTGAAGCACCTAGCAGGAACCTCCTGCTTACTAAGCAGCTTGGGTGCGCCCCATGTGGCTCTCCCATCCTCTGCTACTTCAAGCAGAGTGATTAATTATACTGTGCTTTCTAATTAGTTCAAATCCTGGGAATTCCTCAGCCAGAATTCAAATAGCATGTCTGCATTATAAATGCTTAACATCATTAGTATGAAGTAAGGATAATTAATTTTTGTTTTTTTTTGTCACAATATGGAGGCACATAAGAAACTATCCTCTAGATCAGTCATTAGTATCTGATTAGTGGGGGTCTGACACCTTAGACCCCTGCTGATCAGCTGTTTAAGAAGGCATCGACACTCACAGTAGTGCATCTGACTTCTCTGAGTTTAGCCTAGGCCATGTCATGTGACGTTCATTGATCACATGGCCTAGGCGCAGCTCAGCCCCATTGAAGTGAATGTGGCTGAGCTGCGATACCAACTACAGCTGTTGCACAATTCACTGCGCTGTGCTTGGTGACCGACGGGGGTTGTGGGTGTTGAACCGCACCGATTGTTGGAAGCCCAAGATTTTATTGACTCCAGACTTGAGGCATTTACAGCAGAGTGGAAATGGGCCATAAACATCTAAGCAACTCTCCCAAAAAGCAGTCACGGTGGACAAGTCCTATCTGCTCAACAGACAATAGACACTGCTTTTTAATCTTGGAAATCAAGAGTGACCATGCCTTAGAGACAATGTAGCACCTTGCCCCTGAGGAGCACACCTGTGGACATGTGATTTATGATGCTTCCAGATCTGGGGGGAGCTATGGCCTGCGGTGATCTGTTCTGTAAGTTTGTTTGTCCTTTAGAGGAAGAACAACTCTGGACTCAAAGGTGCCTCACACAGGAAGGTGTTAACCTAATTTATAATTAACTGGCACCCCAAAACTCAGTGGATTCTACACCGTTCAGATACTTATCCAAAGGATAGGTCATCAGTATAAAGCTCCTTTAGTATACACATTAGATTAATTATATTTGCCTCATTTATGCTCAATTTTGCTGTCCTTCCGTGTGCAAATTATATTTTAAGTTATTTTTTAACCTTGTTTTTTATTCAATAAACTATACTATTTTATGGTTTTATAGACTCATTATGTATTTGCTTGAACATAACCAAAATTAAAATGGTGTAATGCTCCATTGTTTTCCATATGTAAGCATTACTTCTTGCTGAAAGTGCCAAAGAGCCTGTATGGCACTATCTAGATGTTGTGAAACTAACACATTTAGACCAATACTCTTACACAAAGAGCCTGTATGGTTGCACAAGTGCAGCAAGTCCACGTAGGAGGTGGGGAAAATGGGAATAATAGTTGAAGCACTGATAAGAGTGGTAGTGGTTCACAGTTGCTATCCTTTCTCCAAAGGTCCCTGGGGCTGTGCAGTGAATGGGGACACACCATTTATTTCATCGGGGTACACCCTGAGTTCTGAGGCACCTGTTTGGTTGTAGGTGGGGCGCCCTTGATGTTGTGAGGGCTCCCTTGTGATGCAAGCTGCGCAGTGTTAGGGCAGTGAAGGTAATGAGTTCAAGGCAATAATGACACCCCTTTTGTTAAACAGCAAACACTCCCTTGACTAGGGTAGTTTAGGCAGTTCAAACGATTATTTGGTAGTATTCAGTTGTCTCAGGTTAAATACATACCACACAAAGCTGAACATGGGATGACCGGCAGTTAGAGTTGACTTTTTCCATCTGATCCACACTACTTTCCAAATTGACAAGAAGGGTGCACAATGTCTCAATATGTACTAAAATTTTCACAGTGGGGTGCAGATCCATTAATGGGTAACTAATCTGTAGTAAAAGCATGGTGTACACCTCAGGCAAAGTACCCGTTTCACTAGCAGCAAGGCCTGATGCTGTAGAAGAGCAATAGTACTCACTGTCTGTTTCTTGCACCGATTCTTCAATTTGGTCCCACAGTCTACTCTGTAGACTAGGTGATTGGCGGCACATTTACATGGGCAGATTGTTCGGAAAGACCGTTCGCACGAACGGTCGTTCCCAATAATCTGCTTGATTCTCGAGCCGTCTAAATGCACCTTTAGCCCTTCTAGTCCAGACTCACATGGTCCTAACACATATGGAGAGGGACAGCTTCCTTCTGCTAAGTAGGGCACAAAAACTAAAAATACATTAAAAATGGACATTAACCCATTTGTAGCAAATTAAGCCATTTGCAGTAGCCCACTGGGTTAGTGCAGTTGGACCTGTGGGTGCTGTATATAGCATGTGTATATCGTGCCACACTACAGGGTTTTCACTAATGAACATGCAGATTTTTTTTCTTTAATTCCTGTCTCCTTATGAAATCAGAAAAAACACGGATGTACAGATAGCTCCATAGACTACTATAGCAAACATATTATGGCTATAGCCATGTTGGAGGCTGTGCAGAGTTGTAATACCCTCATCTGCATGAATCCTTATTGTGAGCTATCATTTGTGTTAAAAAAATTCAGTATTGCATCAATGTAAGTAGTGATAATATGCACAAAATACTTGTAATTCCCAATACTGAGCTCTGTTTAAATCCTCAAAGCCTGATGTGATACATTTATAAATTATAGGTCTTTTGTGATGAAGACCCCCCCCCATTCATCCTCTATAATAAAGGAGAGCATGTATGCTTTTCCTGTAGCACAGTACATTTCATTTGCATTCTACCATAAGCTATGATTTGTTCTTCTAAGGACTATAATAATCTAGTCCATTCAGGAAAATAATACTGTTTCCTTGTGACTGTAATAACCAGGCACTAAGATCGGGCAAGTACACTTTCAAAATTCAAATTTTCCTTTTCTTCCTGTAATTTTAAGCTCTAATAATTTGTATTTGTGTTTTTCTATCTCTGTGAAAAAAGCGGAAGGTTAGATGATTTCTGCAGGTGCTCAAAGATACTGACAGATAACTTATGCTAATTAAAAGGAAGGCTCACAGTAGAGCTACTTTTTTGAAAAATAGCTGTGAGTTTTTGAAATATGCTTTGTGACAGCTGACGTGTGTGTCCTACTAATACCGGAAAAGATGGAAGTGGAATTGCCAGATGGGACAGTCTCAAAATGTCCTCATTAGATACTTGTACCATATGACGAAATGTGTGGATGGCCCTCCTATTTATCCAGTTTAGGTGTATGACCCACAGCCATCTCAAACAGGTGCAAAAAAAATCAAGAACACAGCCATACAATCTCCATAGACAAACAGTGGTATTATGGGTCAAGTATTAAATATTTCTATTGTTGAATTGTATAATGTTTTGTATTATTCCACTTTTTATAGCTTTGCAGGGTGAGTTGTATTTTTTATTGGTACCATTTTGGAATACAGAGTGCTTGTCCCATAGAGATGAATGAGGTTGTGGCAATTGCGATGGTACCAAATTTTTGTTTATAACTGTTGTAAAACAAATTACACAATGAAAAATGTATTATTATTATTACTACATTTTTTGTTGGGAGGCCTATCCTCAGGATACAGGATAGGTCATCAATATTTGATCAGTAGGGTTCCAACACCCAACAACCCCTGTAAATCAGCTGTTTGAAGAGGTATCAGCACTCCGCTGAGCACTGCTGCCCTATCAGAATATACCAAGCACCATGCTGTTCATTGTATAGCAGCTGTGCTTGGTATTACAGCTCAGACCCAGTCACTTGAATGGGACTGAGCTGTTCTCAGGCTTTGTGACTGACTAACGAGAAGCCACTGGCCTAGGGAGAGACCACAGGGCACACCAGAGCACCGCCACCTATTTAATCAGCTGATTGGTAGTTCTGTAGGGAGTCAAACCCCCACAAATCAGAATTTGATTAAGTATCCTCAGGATAGGACATCAATATTGCAGTCCTAAAAAGCTCCTTTAAACGTTTTTTTCTTCAGCCTTTTGTACTAGGGGACTTAAAGCAGTGATTTTAGTAATATGGTAATGGTAATATTGTTGCCTGTACTGGCCTAATAGGTAAATGTTTATGGCAGGCCTGAGGGGCTTTGTTAGTCCCCCTGGCTGCCATAGGAATGCATTGTACCCCCACAATCACATTGCATCAAACACCTTAGATGCTATGCTCGCATTTCACAGCAGCATCTAAGAGGTTAAAATGATCGGACACCAACTTTATTAGTCTCCATTCAGTACCAGATGCCTGAAGCTATTAGTAACCCCTTGGTCTCGGGATTGTGGCGCACATATTGAACTACTGTAATCTTGTTCTGAGTGCTACTGTAAAAGGGAGTCACATTACAATAAGTCCCATCAACGGCACTGTTAAAACACAATATGGTAGTCATCAAAGGGTTGAACATGGCACCATCTGAGGATGCCACCTAGGCCACAAGCCAGATATAAAATTTCTATTCTGCTTGATCTGCTTCAGTCAACTCTATTTTTAACAACAGCTCAGCCACAAATTTGTAGCCCATACAAAGTCATAGAGTAGGACTATTAAGTATGAAGCATATAGCACATAAAATAGTCTTTCCTCATTACATTACTCACTACAGAGTTCCAAACCTTCTCTGATAGTGACTTCAGCACAAGAACTGTGCACTGGGAGCTTCATAAAATGGGTTTCTTCAGTGGAGTAGCTGAACACAAACATATCTAAATCCATGGAATCATGTAAAGCATACCACCACTGAACCCGAGAGTAGATATATGATCTCTTGAGTGCTGAATCACATTTACTTATATGACATAGTTCGGGTTTGGTGGACAGGACACCGAGGAAATGCTACCTATTGGAATAGATAGTGACAAGTTTGGTGTGGAGGAATTGAGTGGCCTGTATAGAATACACCTTTGGAATACCAATTGAAAGCCCAACCTTCTTGTATAAAATCAGTCCCTGACCTTGTAAATGTTTGTTTGACTGAAGGAAGCCAAGCTCCAAATGAACTTCTATGGATTTGAAACGGGATGTTCATCAAGCTCATATACAGTACAGACCAAAAGTTTGGACACACCTTCTCATTCAAAGAGTTTTCTGTATTTTCATGACTATGAAAATTGTAGATTCACACTGAAGGCATCAAAACTATGAATTAACACATGTGGAAGTATATACTTAACAAAAAAGTGTGAAACAACTGTAAATATGTCTTATATTCTAGGTTCTTCAAAGTAGCCACCTTTTGCTTTGATTACTGCTTTGCACACTCTTGGCATTCTCTTGATGAGCTTCAAGAGGTAGTCACCTGAAATGGTATTCCAACAGTCTTGAAGGAGTTCCCAGAGATGCTTAGCACTTGTTGGCCCGTTTGCCTTCACTCTGCGGTCCAGCTCACCCCAAACCATCTCGATTGGGTTCAGGTCTGGTGACTGTGGAGGCCAGGTCATCTGGCGTAGCACCCCATCACTCTCCTTCTTAGTCAAATAGCCCTTACACAGCCTGGAGGTGTGTTTGGGGTCATTGTCCTGTTGATAATAAATGATGGTCCAACTAAACGCAAACCGGATGGAATAGCATGCCGCTGCAAGATGCTGTGGTAGCCATGCTGGTTAAGTATGCCTTCAATTTTGAATAAATCCCCAACAGTGTCACCAGCAAAGCACCCCCACGCCATCACACCTCCTCCTCCATGCTTCACGGTGGGAACCAGGCATGTAGAGTCCATCCATTCACCTTTTCTGCGTCGCACAAAGACACGGTGGTTGGAACCAAAGATCTCAAATTTGGACTCATCAAACCAAAGCACAGATTTCCACTGGTCAAATGTCCATTCCTTGTGTTCTTTAGCCTAAACAAGTCTCTTCTGCTTGTTGCCTGTCATTAGCAGTGGTTTCCTAGCAGCTATTTTACCATGAAGGCCTGCTGCACACAGTCTCCTCTTAACAGTTGTTGTAGAGATGTGTCTGCTGCTAGAACTCTGTGTGGCATTGACCTGGTCTCTAATCTGAGCTGCTGTTAACCTTGCGATTTCTGAGGCTGGTGACTTGGATGAACTTATCCTCCACAGCAGAGGTGACTCTTGGTCTTCCTTTCCTGGGGCGGTCCTCATGTGAGCCAGTTTCTTTGTAGCGCTTGATGGTTTTTGCAACTGCACTTGGGGACACTTTCAAAGTTTTCCCAATTTTTCGGACTGACTGACCTTCATTTCTTAAAGTAATGATGGCCACTCGTTTTTCTTTACTTAGCTGCTTTTTTCTTGCCATAATACAAATTCTAACAGTCTATTCAGTAGGACTATCAACTGTGTATCCACCTGACTTCTGCCCAACACAACTCATGGTCCCAACCCAATTTATAAGGCAAGGAATCCCACGTATTAAACCTGACAGGGCACACCTGTTAAGTGAAAACCATTTTAGGTGACTACCTCTTGAAGCTCATCAAGAGAATGCCAAGAGTCTGCAAAGCAGTAATAATAGCAAAAGGTGGCTACTTTGAAGAACCTAGAATATAAGACATATTTACAGTTGTTTCACACTTTTTTGTTAAGTATATAATTCCACATGAGTTAATTCATAGTTTTGATGCCTTCAGTCTGAATCTACAATTTTCATAGTCATGAAAATACAGAAAACTCTTTGAATGAGAAGGTGTGTCCAAACTTTTGGTCTGTACTGTATGTGTGATGGTTATTTGTCCACATACAGTATATCTGGCCACAAAAAATTCTTCTACAGTACTTTATTCAAGTATGAGAAGAGACTAGTTACAGCATTTATCACATGTGCCACCATCAGGACAAACCTTTTCGTTAATGCAGACCAACTGGAAGTCATATAATTGTCACATTTCCAGCTGGCAAACCCTGTGGCAACCACAGGAAGGTTAATGCGTGGTACCCTTTCAGAAGAAAAGGGAACACATGATCATGTCAGATCCACCAGAGCAATAGCCAGACTATGCTGTGTCTCTTTACTATGGGTAATAGAGGAGGATCCTGAACAAAGGAAACCCCAACTTTCTTAATTTTTAACTTCTTAAAAGGTTCTAGAATTTGAAAGGTTGTCATTTAGAATGTCCATGTATAGTATCCGCTATAAAGTACAATTCTGTTAAGGGTAACAGTTAGAGATGAGCGAATAGAATCCAACTAATTTGTCACAAAGTGGATTTTTTTAATAAAATTTGGTGAAGCAGCCGAATCAAATTTTTCAAAACTTCATTCATCTCTAGTAACAGTGTCACATATAAGTTCTAGATATCTATAGGGAAACTATCATATTGAACATGGTGTCAGAGTAGAATGTAGTACGTTATGGAGCAGGAGGAGCTGAGCAGATTGATATATAGTTTTGTGGGAAAATTAAATAAAAAAAAATGTCGTGGGGTCCCCCCCTTTTTTCCTTCACCAGCCAGATACAGCCAGCAGCTGCAGCCTGGCACTACCAGGGTGGGAAGGGACACGGTTATTGGCCCTTCCCAGCCTAATGGTACCAGCCTGCAGCCGCCCCAGAGCCAGACCCTCAATTTAGAAGGTCCGGTCCTGCGGGTACCCGGCTCTTCCCGGCACCCCTGGTGGCGGTGGGTGCCGAGGTAATAGATGTTAGGGTTAGTGCTGGCCTGCCATACCGGCAAGCACTAAGCCCAGTATTAGTAATCAGGGCCGTCTGTAGATAGCCGTAATTACTAAAACTGTAGTATTGTAAAAAAAAAAAAAAAAAAATGTGTCCCCATGTGCCCCCAACAGACCTCAGATCAACACAATGTGTCCCCATGTGCCCCCATCAGACCTCAGATCAACACAATGTGCCCCCATGTGCCCCCATCAGACCTCAGATCAGCGTCTTGTGCCCCCATCAGACCTCAGATCAGCGTCTTGTGCCCCCATCAGACCTCAGATGAACAACACAATGTGCCCCCATCAGACCTCAGGTCAGCGTCTTGTGCCCCATCAGACCTCAGATCAACATCTTGTGTCCCCCTTCAGACCTCAGATCAGCCCCCAGTGCCCCCATTAGACCTCAGATCAGCCCCCAGTGCCCCCATCAGACCTCAGATCAGCCCCTAATGCCCCATCAGACCTCAGATCAGCCCCCAGTGCCCCCATCAGACCTCAGATCAGCCCCCAGTGCCCCCATTAGACCTCAGATCAGCCCCCCAGTGCCCCCATCAGACCTCAGATCAGCCCCCAGTGCCCCCATCAGACCTCAGATCAGCCCAGAGTGCCCCCCTCAGACCTCAGATCAGCCCAGAGTGCCCCATGAGACCTCAGATCAGCCCCCAGTGCCCCCATTAGACCTCAGATCAGCCCCTAGTGCCCCCATCAGACCTCAGATCAGCCCCCGGTGCCTCCATTAGACCTCAGATCAGCCCCTAGTGCCCCCATCAGACCTCAGATCAGCCCCTAGTGCCCCCATCAGACCTCAGATCAGCCCACCCAGCCACTTTAAAAAAGCATACTTACCTGTTATGGCCGCCGCTGTCCTCAGGCTCCATGCTCCACTGTCTTCCCTGCCGGCGCGCACTATGACCTGACGCAGCGTCAGGTCATAGTGCGCGCCGGCAGGCTAGATAGTGGAGCATGGAGCCTGAGGACAGCGGCGGCCAGAACAGGTAAGTATGCTTTTTTAAAGGGGGGCCCGGGTGGCACGGATCATCACGAGTCCACGCTGGCTCGTGATGCCGAGCCGAGCCGAAGCGGGCAATATTCGAGCAAATCCCGAATATTGCCGCTTCGGCTCGCTCATCACTACTGTCAATCACTGACTGGACAACCTCTTTAACTTCAAAGCAGGAAATTAAATAAATAAAACCCAAGTTATGCTGAAACTTTTCCCACAAAACTGTATATCGATCTCCTTAGCTTCTTCAGTTCTGCCAGCAGAACTACATGCTGCCAGCAGATTACACTGCATTTTCATGGAGACAGGTTCCCTTTAATACAATACTTTTCTGTATTTTATAAATATGAAATTCAAAGTATATGGTATAAGTAATAGGTTCAGACACGGGCGTACATAGAAATCATTGGGCCTCATAGCAAGAATCTGAATTGGGCCCCCTAACTCCGCCCACTACCCACCCCTGGCCCATCCCACCACCTGCCCCTGGCTCCTCCCCATCCACACCCCCGTTGTATTCCTACTGACCCAGAGAATGAAGGGCATATGGAGAGTTCCACCCAGTAATTCAACAGGGTAGGTTCAGCACCACCTGTTGTAAATGGGACAGATGTGGGCGTGCCACATCTGTGGGAGCAGTTACTTCATGCTGGGTCTTGTAGTCCCACTGGCCCCTTATGTTTAGCAGTTCTGACCTTCACCGCCTTCATAATCAAACTCAAACTGCTTCTGCAGGGACAGGGCTTCTCTGCGGATCTCGGTGGGGATGAGCCTGTTTTCTGTGGACACAGAGGGGCATAAGCATCTGCATTCTGTACCTTTCTTGTAATCTGTTATCCCGCCACCTACCTTCCAGAGCCCGTTTTAACCTCTGCTTCTTGTCTTCTATGATGTGCTGTTTGGCCTCCTGAGCCTTTCTGTAGAGGTATTCCCTCCAGAGACGAGCCTCCCTACGCAGCTACAGAAGGTGGGAACCCCACAATCAACAATATAAGGAGCAGGGGCGTGCCCCCATTAATACAGAAGGTCCGATGACTGACCCCCAACCCAGCTGTTTTCATCAGTCATTGAATGAAGCGATGTGGCATATGCCAGACTGCGGCTCCATTCAGGGATCCTGTGGTTGGGGGGGTCGGGCTCCCCCGCTCTAGTGACTAGTGCTAGCCCCAGCAGTCAGACCCTGACCTGTCCGGTATTTATATTCCAGGCTATAATATGCCTATAAAACTACTTGGAGATCTCTGCTAATAGTGGCGTATATAATGGTGGTGTAACGCACTGTAACCCCTTCCCCCCAGAACACGCTATGGTATCTGTTATATCCGTTATAACTCTATGTGATGTGCTGAATGAGTTAGATAGGCCCGACTAACATACCCTTTAATTTACTTGTGAATTTCGAGATAACATGGACCCCATGCAGGATCCTACAGCTCTATTAGCCAGCACTGGACCTAATTGGTTAAAAGCAGTGCACATGCAGTGCACACAGCCCTCATAGTACGGGTAGTAATCCTCCCGCACTGTGTACAGTCCTGGCTCGCGCAGATCCCCCTGCCCCCCCCCTACTCCCCCCAGCCCGGACTCCCTCACTATACCCTGAATATATGGAATCATGTAATTCCACAGCCCACTACTCACCATGGTGGCGGCCGGGTCTCGCACATGTAGACGATCACTACAGACTGCCGGCCAATCCCCAGCCAGAGATTAGCTGCCCTCACTAAACATGGTGCCGCCCCACTTCCGGGAGACGAGAAGTGAGAAATGGGGAGCGGTGTGTCAGAAAGTGAGGTGAAGCATGAGGCGGAATGGAGTTTGGCCATACACCAGCCCGGGAGACGGTATCTCACGTCAGAGGCTTAGATACTTACACTGGTGCAGATGTAGGGGGTGGGGCCTTGCGTGCGCTCTGGGCCCCCCTGTGTCACGGGCACCATAGCAGCGGCATGGTCTGCGCCACTGGGTTCAGATTGTAAATATGTTGTAGAATGGAAGCTCCTGATATGACAGCAGTATTGTACTATGAATTTCCTTCTATAGTGGCATCCAAATACTTCAGCAAGAAAACATACATTGGAGCTCTGTTACCAGAGTAGGTGCTATCTTTAGGCCTCCAGGACAATCTGAAGAGCATGACATTATGCTGATGGACGAGATTACCCAAATGGCAGTAAAGGGAGATATTGTAGTTATGGGAGACTTCAACATGCCTGATGTTGATTGGAATATCCCTTGTGCGTCCACATGCAAAAGTAGGAACATAGTAGAGGCCCTGACAGGGATGTCCCTAAAACAGTTGGTGAAAGCGCCAACTAGAGGTGAAAATATCCTAGATCTAGTATTTACAAACGGGGATCTGGTATCTGAAGTGAAGGTGGGAGAAAATCTAGGTTCCAGTGACCACCAATGTTTGTGTTTTGAAATCAAAACTGGCTGTGAGAAACCCCATTCTGCAACCAAAGTATTGGATTTTAGGAAGACCAAGTTTGAGGTTATGGGGGAATATTTAAAGAGAGAATTAAAAAGGTGGGATACAACAGCAAGAGTGAGTGCTCAGTGGAAGGCATTTAAAGAAGTCCTCTTAAAGGCAACTAGACTATATGTTAGACAAATTAGCAAAAGGAAATGAAAGAGAAATCTATTATGGTTTACTAGAGAGGTAAGAGCTATAGTGAATGATAAAAAATCTGCCTATAAGAGGTATAAAGAGTCTGTTCTGTTTAACATGTTTGTAAGTGACATAAGGGATGGCTTGGTAGGGAAGGTTTGCTTGTTTGCTGATGACACAAAAGTGTGTAATAGGGTTAATGTTCCAGGAGGTGTCTGTAATGGAGAATGATTTATCTTTAGTAGATAAGTGGTCAAAACAATGGAAACTGCAGTTCAATGTTTCCAAATGTAAAATAATGCACTTGGGGAGTAGAGATGAGCGAATCTATTCGCCGCTTCGTAGATTCGTATCGAATCTTGGGATTTTTCAGCTGCGAAGCGAATCCGAATATTAGGTGATTCGCTTTGCTTTTGTACGCATTCGCTACGTAGTGTGTCCTATAAATTATACGCTATTCTGCGTATAATTTAGTTACTCTATACACTGTCGCGTACGAATTCAATTCAGCGATGCAGACTTTTCCCTGGTAGTTACTCTATACGCTGTTGCGTACGAATTTAATTCAGTGATGCAGACTCCTCCCTGGTAGTTCCGGCCCTTTCTCCAGCGCCGGAGGATGACGAGGCAACTCAGGAAATTAAGTTGCGCATTCGTGCGCCTCATCCCTTTTTCCCCCTTTTCAGGTTATTTGGGGAGCCCCTTGAAAGAGGGTTTTTTAAGGAACCTTTGCTGCTTTTTTTTTACCCATTTGGATTACAATTTTACCTATGTGGATTACAAATTGCGACTGAGTTTGGGACTCTGCTCCAGTTCTATGACAAGCGTCAGAAGAAAAGAGACTTAAACGTGTCCGTGAGCATACTAGGTAGGTGATATTTAAAATTGTTATATTATACCTATAATAATGTATTTGCACTTTACCATATATATGTCTCGAATATTCGCTCTGCCTCTGATGAGTGCATGCCACGGCCTCTCCTCGTACGTGCCTGCGTATTACGTAATCGCTTAGACAATAGTACGCTGAGATTCGTAAGCTATTTGTACACTCATGTGTACGTCTTCTAAAAAGTTGCGTACATTTTGTAAATGAACGTTCGTTATTAGTGAGCGAATATTCGCTAATAGCACATAATAACGTATATTTTGTATGCAAATACAACAAATCTATTCGTCGAATATACGAATTTTAGGAAAAGTTCAGCGAATGTTCGGCGAATTATTTTTTTAATGATTCGCTCATCTCTATTGGGGAGAAGAAATCTTCTATCTGAGTATCGTATTGGCAGTTCTGTGTTAACAAAGACTTCAGAAGAGAAGGATTTGGAGCTAGTCATCTCTGACAGCCTCAAAATGAGTAGCCAATGCAGCCAGGCGGTAGGGAAAGAAAATCGTATGCTTGGTTGCATAGCTAGAGGTATAACAAGCTGAAAGAGGGAGATTGTGATCCCTCTGTATAGAGCTCTAGTGAGACCACATCTGGAATACTGTGTTCAGTTCTGGAGACCTCATCTGCAAAAGGATATTGCTAAAATAGAAAGGGCCCAAAGAAGAGCTACAAAAATGGTGGAAGGTCTAAAGCGTAGAACTTATCAAGAAAGACTCAGAGATCTTAATATGTATAGTCTGGAGGAAAGAAGAGAAAGGGGGGACATGATTGAAACCTTTAAATATGTTAAAAGACTGAATAAAGTTCAGGAGGGAAGGGTTATTAATAAGAAACTGAACACAAGAACACGAGGGCACAATCTGAGGTTAGTTGGAGGAAAAATCAAGAACAGCATTAGAAAATATTTCACTGAAAGAGTAGTAGAAGCTTGGAACAAACTTTCAGCAGAGGTGGTTGATTAATCCACAGTAACTGAATTTAAACATGCCTGGGATAAACATGTATCTATCCTAAGATAACAATAAAGGAATAATAAAAGGGCAGACTAGATAGACCAGGTGGTCTTTTTCTGCCATCAATCTTCTATGTTTCTATGGAGCAAGAATCTGCAGCATCTAATAGCACTGTAAGCTAAAACTAGCCTGTGAAACTATAAACCTCTTTTATAGGCTAATCATTCCATTGATTCTACCCCCTGCTATTCTAACTAATGATTTCTAAGGAGGATAGTTGGCTAATTAATTTATAGCGCTTGAAATCAAGATAAGCAAAGCTCATGAGTAAAACCTAAACACATTTATAGTGCACAAAAATTCTTTCAATCTATTAAGCTTAATAATATTGCTTAATTAATAATGCAATAATAAAAAGTTTCTTTAACCCCTTCCCAACATTTGATGTTGGTTTACATCATAATAGCAGAAACTGAGTATGGAAGTTGAGTATGCAGCAGCTGCCCACAGTACCCTGGGTTTGGGATATCTCCGATCCTGGTCATTTAATCTCTCAGATGCCACAGTAAATAGTGACTGTGGCCTCTGATCATTAAGACACCAGCCCGTGACAAAATCATGGGGTGTTCATCCATTGACATGGGAGCCTGGGGCCTTGTGAAGACTCCCAGGCCTGCCATGGTAGTCTTTCTATTAAGCACTGTCTCTGGCATAGCTTAAAAGAACAACTTCGTTATCTCCATAGACTGTAGTAGTAAAGTATTGCAGTCTATGGTATAAGCAATGGAAGGATCAACTTTCCAAGTTCCCTAGGAGGGCTAAAAAAAAAGGTACAGAAAAATATTTAAAAAGGTACTAATAATTCAGATCACCCTATTTTCCCAAATATACTTATAAAAATATAAAACATATAATACACTATAAAAATTAAACACAATAGGTAATGCCTTGTCTAAAAATGTCCAAACTACTACAAATATAGCAGGATTTATCCTGCACAATGAACTCCATAAAGTAAAAAAAAAATCCAAATGCTCAAAAAAAGTTTTTGGTTGCGTAGCCCATGAAAATTTCAATTTTAAGAGAGAAAAAGTGTTTCACTTGCAAAAATCCCTCCCCCCCCACACACACACACAGCTCTGTAGACAGAAAAAGTTATGTGTGTCAGAATTTGTTTTCTCAAGCTTTTTATTTTTTTTTTATATAGTAGCTGTAATTTTACTGACCTGCACAATATAGTTGCTGTAACTTTTTTAGCACACAGTGAACATCATTAAAACTAAAAACAATTTCGGAGTTGAATTTTTTTCCTTTTCATCCGCAAAGAATTTTTACTGTTTTTCAGTACTGAATGTGAAGTTAAATGGTTCCATTAAAAAACACAATTTGTCGTGCAAAAAAAAAAAAAACATTAGGCTATTTAACCCCTTAATGACCGGGCCATTTTGCACCTCGTGACCAGGCTTATTTTTGAAAATCTGACATGTATCACTCTATGTGGTAATAACTTTGGAACACTTTTACTTATCCAAGCCATTCTGAGATTGTTTTCTTGTGACACATTGTACTTCATGACAGTCATAAATTTGAGTCAATATATGTCACCTTTATTTATGAAAAAATCCCAACTTTACCAAAAATTTTGAAAAATTCACAATTTTCAAAATTTCAATTTCTCTGCTTTTAAAATTGAATTGGTACTATTTTGGGGTACATATGATTTTTAATCACTCTATATTATTTTTTTGGGGAGGCTAGGTAACCAAAGAATGGATGTTTTGGCACTGTATTTATTTTTTGTTTTTTATCATGTTCATCTGACAGGTTAGATCATGTTGTATTTTTATTGAGCAGGTTGTTACGGACGTAATGATATCAAATATGTCTACTTTCTTTGTTTGTTTCAGTTTTACATACTAAAGCATTTTTGAGAAAAAATATGTTTTTGTGTCTCCATGTTCTGAACGCCATATCTTTTTTATTTTTCTTCCGATCGTCTTGTGTAGGAGCTCATTTTTTGCAGTAAGAGTTGAAATTTTTATTGGTACCATTTTTGGGTACATATGATTTTTTGATTATTCATTATTACACTTTTTGGGGCAAGGTGACCCAAAAATTGGTAATTTTTGCACAGCTTTAATTCATTTTTACTGCGTTCACCTGAGGGGTTAGGTCATGTGAGATTTTTGTAGAGCAGGTTGTTATGGACGTTGTGATACCTAGTTTATTTATTTAAGGTTTACACAATAATATCATTTTTGAAACAAAAAAATCATGTTTTAGTGTCTCCATAGTGTGAGAGCTGTAGTTTTTTTTAATTTTTTGGGCGATTGTCTCAGGTAGGGGCTAATTTTTTGCGGGGATGACGGTTAGATTAGTACTATTTTGGGGGGAATATGCCTTTTTGATCGCTTGGTATTACGCTTTTTGTGATGTAAGGTGACAAAAAATGGCTTTTTTTACATAGTTTTTATATTATTTTTTTTACTTTGTTCATCAGAGGGGTTAGGTCATGTGAGATTTTTGTAGAGTAAGTTGTTATGGACGCAGCGATACCTAACATGTCTAGTGTATTTTATTATTTTATTTATTTTTACTCAATTATAAATGTGCGTATATAAAAAAAAATGATTTTTTTTTCACGTTTTTCATTTTTTTAATGCTTTTTTATTACACTTTTTTGACTCAGACACACTTGGTTCTTGAAGATCCAGTGGGTCTGATTTCTATATAATACACTGCAGTACACTATATAGTGTACTACAGTGTATTTTTCCTTTAAACTAAGCCTGTTCAGGCTCCTGCCTTTAGCAGGAGCCTGGTCAGGCTTCATATACTATGGCAAGCCGGATGCCTATGAAGGCGTCCGGTTGCCATGGTAAACATCGGGATGCTGCCACAGCAGAGCAGCGTCCCGATGGGAGGGGGAGGGAGCTCCCTCCCTCTCTTCTGGCCACACCATCGGTGCATTGCCAGCCCGACCGGCGCTGCGCTGCTGAACTCTGCGATTGGTCAGTCAAATCTGACTGATAATATTTTTAGAAAAAAAATCATGTTTTTGTGTTGCAATTTTTTAAGAGCCATTTTTTTTTTTTCATTTTTTGGGCTATGATCTTGTGTGGGGGCTCATTTTTTGTGGGATGAGGTGACGTTTTTATTGCTATCATTTTGGGATGCATACGACTTTTTGATTGTTTGATATTATGTTTTTTGGTAGGTGAGGTGACAAAAAAAAGCTGTTTTGGCATAATTTTTATTTGATTTTTTTACGCAGTTCACTTGATGGGGTAGATCATGTGATATTTTTATAGAGCCAGTCGATACCAAATATGTCTATTTTATTTATTTATTTTTATTTGTAACATTTTTTTAATGACATATTTGGGGGGAAATTATTTTTTTTATATGTGATTTTTTTTTTATATAATACTCTATTTTTTTATTATTTTTTATTTTACACTTTGTGTCCTCCATAAGGTCATACAAGACCTCAGGGGGACATTTAACTTCACTTATTTTTATTTATTTATTTTTTTTTTACACTTGATTTCTCCTGTAACTGGGGCTGACATAGTAGCCCCAGTTACAGGGGAAATACATCCCAGAGAGGCTGCACAGCATAATACTATGCTGTACAGCCTCAGTGCAGGGCTGATCGGGTCTATGAGAGACCCGGCAGCTCCTGCACTCTCATGGCCCCGGCGATCATGTGACCGCCGTGCCGGAACAGGAAGCGCAATAGCGCTTCCTGCTCTGTATACACAGCGCTCGGTGAGCACTGTGTATTCACAGATCTACAAGGCAGGGACCCCTGGGAACGATCCCTGCCTCCTCTTTGGGGTACCCTGCTGTCACTGACAGCAGGTACCCCACTGTGCAGCTGCACGATTAGCGTGCAGCTGCTATTTCTGAATGGACGTTCAGAAACGTCCATTCAGAAATAAACAACCACTTCAAGGACGTTTATAGTCAATGGGCGGACGTGAAGTGGTTAAGATATGATAGAACAGTTTAAAATATTTCTGTCACAGAGAATTTAGGATTCTGCTCCCTGTTTGTCATTTACAAACACAGATTTTTCCTAAAATTCGTATATTCGACAAATAGATTTGTTGTATTTGCGTACAAAATATACGTCATTATGTGCTATTAACGAACGTTCATTTACAAAATGTACGCAACTTCTTAGAAGACGCACGCATGAGCGTACAAATATCTTACGAATCGCTATTGTCTAAGCGAATACGTATTACACAGGCACGTATGAGGAGAGGCCACGGTGTGCACTCCTCAGAGGCAGAGCGAATATTCGAGACATATATATGGTAAATAGTGCAAATACATTATTATAAGTATAATATAAACATTTTAAATATCACCTACCTAGTATGGTCACGGACACGTTTAAGTCTCTTTTCTTCTGACGCTTTTCATAGAACTGGAGCAGAGTCCCAAACTCAGTCGCAATTTGTAATCCACATAGGCAAAATTGTAATCCAAATGGGTAAGAAAAATAGCAGCAAAGGTTCCCTTTAAAAAACCCTCTTTCGAAGGGCTCCCCAAATAACCTGAAAAGGGGGAAAAAAGGGATGAGGCGCACGTATGCGCAACTTGGATAAAAAAACTTTTTTTTGATGGGGGAGTCCAAACAATCCATGGCCATCTGGGTGAGGACAAATGCGGGGCAACAAAACTAAAAACAAGGGCCAACTAGTGCCCACCATTCAGGATAAGTCCATGTTGTGGCTCCCATAAAAACTGCAGGAATTACTTAAAGGCCAGCAGGTCCTCCTCACTGCTGCTGGAGCTAAAGGACATGAGAGGGTGCTCCTGCAGCCCTGGCTGTCTCAGCAGACCCCCGCCGACCACTCAAGGATGGTCTTCTTGGTGACTGGGCTGTCACACTGGCAAAGGCAGTGGTAACTTGGGCCCTGCCCATCACTCTGTAGTGGCCAGATCCTCCTGCCGGCATACTAGGTGACAGAATCCCCGGCTGTAATGGTAATGGTAACGCTCTTCCACAAGCGGCGGACTGTGAGGCCTGGTAGTGGTACTGTACCACAGTTGGATGGTACACGAAAGTGTTCGTGGTCATCTGTCCCACATGAAGGATCGGTGGTATCGGTGGCGGTGGCGACAAATCAGGAATCAGGGGTTCCGGCTGATCCTGACCTTGGGATTTCTCTTCAGATCTCAAGGTCTCAAGGTCACAAGCCTCTTCTGCGGCCTGGGCCTCCTCACTCCAGTCTTCCGGGGGTGCTGCAGGAGTAAGTGGTCGCTTTAAGACTTTCACCCCAGTAGCAAAGGGGCCTTGGAGGCTCTTCATGGGGGTATACTCCACGTAATCCCCTGCATGTAGATTGTGGCGTACGGGCGGAAGATACAGCCACTTAACCGAACGGCTGTTAACATACAATTCCTCCGCCGTCTACTCATCGCCGATGAAACCAACTCCCCGCTCCACGTTGAACCAAATAACGGTTCCCCTTCAGTGCTCCAGCTTAGGGTCACCGGACCGTGGGTGCTCCAAAACTTGCACCACCCACTCCTCCACCAGCTTTTTATATTCCCAGAGGGTCTGAGCGTTCCAGGTGACAGCCTCAGGGACCATCAAATTCCGGCATAAGGAGTAGTCCTTGCGCGGCGGAGCGGGAACTCCTGCCGCCTCCGCTGTGTCATCTAGTGGAGTCACCACCTCAGCAGGCACCTCATCCGACTTCCTGTTGAGCTGTGAGAGATAGATCTCCTCCGGTTCCTTCTCCTCATAGGGGTCGTCTGCCCACAACATGCTTCTCCAGTCAGGACCTCGCTGTCTCGCTGCCATCTTACTCTGCTGACTTGCCACGTCTTCCTCGCGTGCAGGAGAAGGGGGCGGAAATACCAGGGAGGAGTCTGCATCGCTGAATAGAATTCGTACGCAACAGCGTGTAGAGTAACTACCAGGGAGGAGTCTGCGCAACAGCGTATAGCAATTAGTAACTAAATTATACGTAGAATAGCGTATAATTTAGCGGACAAACTACGTAGCGATGCGTACAAAAGCGAAGCGAATCACCTAATATTCGGATTCGCTTCGCAGCTGAAAAATCCCAAGATTCGATATGAATCAACGAATCGCTTCGCTCATCTCTATTAAAGAGTTTACTAAACTATGATTATATATATATATATATATATATATATATATATATACTGTATATATATATATATATTTATACAGATTTATAAAGATAACGTAAAGTAACAGTCACTGAGGATCGTGCAGACAAATGGGCAGGCTCCATCAACCAGTGCCCGACATGGCACTTGGCTGACACCCATGTTTTCAATGGAGCTGAGTTCTCTATTCCAAAACTAAGGGGCACATTTATTAAGACCGTCATTTTGGACTGCATGGTGTTTCATACCAGATATAGATGTGAACTTTTCAGCTTCTTCAGTCCAGTCTTTGCCAGTTTGTCTAGCACAGACTCTTACCCCTCCTTTATACATGTTGATGTATGAGGGGATGACAGATGTAATTGCAACCATGAATGCAGATTGCAGAGCCTCCTTTCAGTGGTTGTGGGACAATCCATACCCTTGTCTGTGGGAGGAGCTGTGACAAGAGGTCCCTTGTTGGTTAGTTAGTGTACTGCAGGAGGTCTTGGGCAGACGATTACCTTTGCAGTCCACCCCCAGACAAGAGTAGTGCACGCAGCAAGGCCTTCTTCAGCATGGAAGATCGATGGTTGAAGTCTTTTCGGGTTGAGTGGCAGGCAGGCCACCAAAAGCTGTGTCTTACCACACCTGGTGTTAACTTGGGCAGCATCTGGGTACTGCTGAGATTGTCAGTCAGTTCCTAGACACTGCTGAGGTTGTCAGTCCTGGCTTTGCTAAACCACTGATACAGCCTGCACTTGAAATTGAAGACAAACTTGAACAGTTTTTCATATTCTAGCAGGAATAAATCCATTTCAAAATAGTTTTGGAACAGAGAGCTCAGGTTTAACGCAGTCCATGGGTTTCAACTCAGTTCAACATAATTTAGTCTATGGCAATCTCAGCTGTCAATCGGGTGAAATACATTTTTAAAACTTCCTTGTGTCATTTACTTCATACCACCCCAGCATCAGATTTATTAAGCAAAACAAATGTCCCATTATGACTTTTGAAAGTAGGTTGAGCTTCATGGCGGTCCTCATGTTTCTCTTTAACACATTAAACAATGGCAATAAGTATGGTCAGCCTTCGTAATGTGATAACCGTGTAATATGTCCCCCTCCTTTTAGTTATTGATAACACAATGTGGTGTAAAAGAAAAAAACATTTGTTTGAATGTTTTTTCATTTGTAGATATCTTCTTCAACATAAATCTTTTGGTATCTTCAGTGTGAACCTTTTAACCAACAATATCAGTTTAATGATATGCCCTTGATTATTGATAACAGCAATTAACACCATTATTATTACACATTTATTCACGAATCATCTAGTACCCAATAATTTATATTGGTTCCTATGTTATATCATTTGGTATTTTGTTTACAGATGTACCCAGTTTCCCTATGTTATGTCATCAGTTAAAAGCTTTGTCCTTTTGCATAAAAACACAATAATATATTCGCAGTACACTTGGCACACATATACTGAGTGTATATGTCATATCAAGTGTATACTCAATGAACATACATCCTAAAAGATAAAAACTTCTCTCTTCATGGGGGTGGCTTGTAGTTAAGAGAGAAGCAGAAGGGGTTGTCTTTGGGTCCTGTGTTGTCTACCTTTTCTTCTCCCTCCACTCTATGTCATCTAAGTCCGCCCCTCCTAGTTGGGCTGTGTGATCCTCCCTCCTTCACTCATTGCCTCCTTAGCACTGTATGAGGGTAGATCAATGGACCACATATATTGAGTAACATAACATTTAACATGTAATTGAACAGACATAGAAACAGAAATAAAGGGCCCATGTCTCACACACACACACACATAGTACCTCAATTTATGCATTTACTTTTTCCTTGTTGTTAATATGCCTTATTGTTAGTATGACCAAGAATAAGTAAGTAACACAATAATGTGCACCTACAATAGGCGCTGCTGGGTTTGTATAATCTCACAGTGGGCAACACCTAAAACATAGCTTTTAATAATTCCCGATAAAATATTCAAATTATACATATATACATAAAACAAACAGTACAAAAACCAATAACTGCCAATTACACCATTGCATCCCAGGACGTCCCAGGGACGCAGGATTATTGTATAGATTTAAAGGGCCATTACAGGACTAACAGGGACAGGTACGGGGACGGAGTGCTGCTATCACCTAGTTGCAACTCCGGGCTTAGACTAGCAGAGGGCCCGAGACTAGGGTCAGCCTAGGGGTCCTGCATGCGGCATCCTTCTCCGATACCCTGTACTGATTGCCCAAAGTGGTGTAATTGGCAGTTATTGGTTTTTGTACTGTTTGTTTTATGTATATATGTATAATTTGAATATTTTATTGGGAATTATTAAAAGCTATGTTTTAGGTGTTGCCCACTGTGAGATTATTGTTAGTATGCCCACACTTTACTTTCCTTCATACAAGTACCCAGCTTTAATGTAACTCAACAACGCCTTCCAGAAATGAACTAGGAGAGAGAGCAACATCTTATAAACTCAATTGCCTATTTCTGGCCAATAAGGCACAATCTTCTAATCTTTTTGTCTACAAACATAAAGTTAAACAAACAGATGCTAATCCAATTCTTCTAGACAAAATACAAAAAATTGCACATAACAGAATAACAAAATTAATACAACACCAGGTTGATTTTATTATAATATATTATGTAAGGGATATTCCATATTATATGGAAGCAATTATTAAAATCACTTATTATTTAAGCACACATATAAAAGGACAGTTTTTTCTTTTTTTTTCTCTACACATGCTGCACATTTAAAATCACTAAAGAATTACTCTTAACTGTTTCTTCTTGTGTATAATCTGTACTAAACCAAGAAAAGGCAATTAACAATGCAATATTTCAAAATCACTTATTTAACCCATCACTACATTTTCTTTTATATCAGATACTTTTAGTTATTCCCTGCTCCCCACCTCTTTTTTTTGAACAGCGTAGACTCTAAACCAAAATATATATTTACCCATACAAACTCCTATTAAGCGCAAAATCTGGGAACTCCACGAATATTTACATTTTTTCAAGTCATGAATCTACTACACCAGGGCAATAAAGCTTAAAAATACACAGATGTGTTTTCATGCTGTTTCCTAAACATCTAGCCACTCGCCCTGTTTAACTATCGGATGAACTCCAATATCTAAAAAATGCAGAATTCCAATTGCCCTATTATTACTATTAGACTATGTCAATGATCTCTACATATATTTAGCTTACGTATATATATTTAGCCTAGAGATCCCATATGGCCGCTTAAACTAACACTCTTCCCTTGTCTAATGGATGCCTGAGATCCCATTTGTAGACACCAGACCATACCAACTCTTTATCATTTCATAAACAATAAGCCTATTTTTTTGCCCAAATCCCACTTCTGACACTAAATTTATTTATAGTGAGATTGCAAGTTCGGGGAAAAATAGACTTAACCCGACTTAGGGTGGGTTCACATATGCATTGTATATTCCATTATACCATTCCATTATATCTGGGTTATAATGGAATATAACACAACTTAAGGACGGAATGCAAAACTGAACCCTTTTAGAGGCATTCCGTCTTGATCCATCTTAATAGAGTTCTATGGGCACAAATAACCGTTCTGTCTTGTTTGTCTACTATACTGTGCGTTCTGCGTGCTTGCAAAAGTATTTTATATACGTGGTGTAAATACCCACCGTCTGACCTCTTAGTACATGGCTGTGTACCTAGAAATAAAAAAAAAAAAAGGCCTTTTCTTTGTCTACTGTACTGTGCGTTCTGCGTGCTTGCAAAAAGTATTTTATATACGTGGTGTTAATACACACCATCTGACTGTTAGTACACGGCTGTGTACCTAGAAATATTTTAAAAAAAAGGCCTTTTCTTTGGCTACCTATACTGTGCGTTCTGCGTGCTTGCAAAAGTATTTTTATATACGTGGTGTAAATACACACCGTCTGACCTGTTAGTACACGGCTGTGTACCTAGAAATAAAAAAAAAAAGGCCTTTTTATTTGTCTACCTGTACTGAGCGTTCTGCGTGCTTGCAAAATTATTTTATATACGTGGTGTTAATACACACCGTGTCTGACCTGTTAGTACAGGCTGTGTACCTAGAAATATAAAAAAAGGGCATTTTCTTTGGCACACTGTACTGTGCGTTCTGCGTGCTTGCAAAAATTTTATATACGTGGTGTTAATACACACCGTCTGACCTGTTAGTACACGGCTGTGTACCTAGAAATATTAAAAAAACTAGGCCTTTTCTTTGGCACCTGTTACTGTGCGTTCTGCGTGCTTGCAAAAGTATTTTATATACGTGGTGTTGTTAATACACACCGTCTGACCTGTTAGTACACGGCTGTGTACCTAGAAATATATAAAAAAAAAGGCATTTTCTTTTGGCACCTGTACTGTGCGTTCTGCGTGCTTGCAAAAATCTTTTATATACGTGGTGTTAAATACACACCGTCTGACCTGTTTAGTACAGGCTGTGTACCTAGAAATATAAAAAAAAAAAAAGGCCTTTTCTTTTGGCACCTGTACTGTGCGTTCTGCGTGCTTGCAAAAATATTTTATATACGTGGTGTTAATACACACCGTCTGACCTGTTAGTACAAACGGCTGTGTACCTAGAAATATAAAAAAAAAAAGGCCTTTTCTTTGTCTACTGT